>CAJVPT010004146.1:0-13967 GCA_910592055.1 Acaulospora colombiana
TTAAATAACACAAACTTTGACTAAACAACAGATCAATCAGACATAATTCAAAACAAATAGAATGCAGCAATTAATAAAGAAACGATAGCAAAAAATAATTTTACACTTATGGAACAATGGCATATATAGCATATGGGAAATTCAACAGCAAACTAGCATCAGTCGTGCTACAATATATTTCAATCTCAAAAAGTTAGTGACTTGAGGCATAAACTAGGTGCAATAAGGTTAATAGCAATATTTTGAGATTTATAGGTAAGTACCTTTTTCGAAATCCAATGGCTTCTATAGTTCATATAGTTCTCAAATTATAAGAGCCGGGTCTTATAGTCTCTAGAGACACAGTTCAAAGGTATCTTATCAATCTTGGTTATAAAATTCCTTTTCACTTGCAGTACCTATGTTAACATCAAAGCAAAAAAAGAATAGAATTAAATAAGCAAAGAAATACCTTAACAAAGACTGGCACATAACTTTATTCTCCAATAAAACATCATTTTAACTGTTCATAAATACAATTATATAGTAGTATAAGGATCATATACTGATGCAGAGTATTCCTAAAAATAGGCAAAAAATCTATTTCTGAAGTGAATTTTTGATCAGAGAAAAAATGAGCCTTTATTGCTTTACTAGTATAATTAATACTGAATTCTTTATAAGTATTATAAGTAAACAATCCTTCAAAATTATGAAGATAATAAAAAATAATTAGCAGTTTTATCAAAACAATGATTTTAAGTATACAAGCTACAAAGCAAAGAGTTTTTTCAAAAAAAATGGACTTGACATAATGGACTAGCCATTTAACAATTCTAATTTTAATTTGATAAAAAACCTATAAAGACTAGTTAATAGGAATATAGAAGAAAGAAATACATGAAATTTAGATAAATTAATAATATATATAAAAAAAGAATAGTAAAAAATATTTTAAAATTTATAAAAAATTTAGTAGGATCAATAAAATTATAATGTAAGATAATTATTAAAAAAATAAATAGGTTTAATAACTATTACTATTTTATAAAATCTCTTGCTATTTTACATTTAAATAAAAAAATAATTAGGATTTTCTAATTATTGATTATTAGTTTAAATTTATTTTAAAAATATAATTACTACTATATAAATAATTTTTTTTAGTATTCATTACTTATATCTTAATTAAAAGTTATATTTTTTACCTTCTTTGAAATAGTTTGGTTAATTGATGTTTTAGATACTGTATTTATTAATTAATATACTAATTATAAAATTTGAGTAATTTTATCTACAATTTTTTTTGTTATTTAGATATAATAGTACTTGTTTATCCTATAAGTGCATTAGATTGTATTCCTAATTGTTATATAACATATTGATTGGGATTGTGTTTATAAATCTAGTTTATATTTTTATATTGTAGCTATTTTGTTTATTAAGCAGTTGCAGATTTCTCTGAATAAAACTATATCATTGCATAAATACTTTATACTTGACATGAGAATATGGTTAATGATGTATTACATCTGCTTGTTCATTATTTTTTCATCTATATCAGGGTTTTAACTTTGCTTATTTTTTGATCTATAAGATTTCTTTGATATTTTTTTCAGCTGAAACTGTTATATTATATATCTAAGATCCTCACTGATATACCCAGTTTGCAGCCTTATATTCTAAGTTCATTTATTTTGACACCTTGTTTATAGTCTATGTCTCTTTTATTTATATTCAATAGTTATAATTTTAATGAATTTACTTGAATATCATTGATATGGTAGAATTGTTATACTATGTTTATTACTTGTTATAGATCTTTCTGATTGCTGGTAATCCACATTATATCATCCATGCAAGTACTGATAACAATATTAATAGTTCTGCAGTTCTATTCTCTTTTTAAGTCTTCACAATATTTTGAACTTATTGTATATCCCTTGAGTATTTTTATTATTATGATCAAGAGAGGATTATAAGAAATTTGTCACAAGAGTGGAGATATTGTGTCTCCTTGATCAATTTCATTCTATACATTGTATTTCTCTGTTGGGCTATAGTATGTAATTATAGAATTTTATCTGGTGTATATAATATTAATTAAAATTCAGAATATTTGAACTGAAATCTTTATTCTTTTGAGGACTAAAATCAGCATTTTAATGTTGACTAAGTCATATACCTTGGATATATTCTGACTAAAGATTTATGCCTACTGTTTATTTTCTTTAGTATATTCTATTATGTTATTAATTATATGTATTGGATCTTGTGTGCTGTTTCTTGGAAGTGTGGCCCAGTTATATTTTAATAGAATTTTTTTTTCTAATGCACTTGGCTAGCTTATTAGTTGGGATTTTTATGAAAATTTTTCTTTCTGCATTGAGTAGAGTAATTGGTCTTGTAATATTAAGGTTGTTTTTCCATTTCTTTAGTTTTGGGATTGGATAGATAATTTCTTTATTCCATTCTGCTAGAGTATCACCTTGTTGAATTATTTAATTAAAAATTCCTCAAACAACTTCTTTAGCTTTTTTTTCAAATATTTGTAGACAATGTAGAAATTTGATTAAACCCAGATATAGATTTGATGCTTCTTTCTTTGATTGCAGTATCAAGTTCTTCTTTTGAAATTTCTTTGATTGTGGCTTCATATCAGTATAATTAAATATAATCTTTAGATTCATACTTCCTTTTTCATAGTGGATAGTTATCTAGTGATCATATATTTCTTAAAAGTATTCATTCCTAAAAATAGAGTCTTATATGTTTTTTGATTGCTATTGAATTTGTAATAATTTTGGTCTTCTCTTCTTGCAAGATGATTTTGTCAGATGTATAATTTTTTGTGATTTTTCTATAATATTATTGATCATGACCTTTTTGTTAGTTTCAAAAAAGACCTATTATTTAATTATTCTTTGTTCAATAGTTTTGATCTATCTATAGTTTGTGATATAATTGATATGAATTTATATCCTAAATATTTCTTTGCAGTATTGAAATCTATTCTTGAATATATATTTTAGATTTTTCTGTCCTTTTTATGGTAAACATATTGTGTATATTGTGGAATCTGATTATTATCTCATTAGGTATCAGAGTTTCTCCAACTGGATTGATCAATTTTGTGCTTGTTGGTTGGTTTCTCAAGTTGTTTAGAAAATTTTATAAGGATATAATTCATGGAAGGGGCCTTACCTATTCTGGATGAATCCTTTTCCTATAGTTGTTCTTAATTTTACAGATGTTATTTTTGATAGCTTTTAACATATTATTTTTAAAGATGTTCCACCTTTTATCAATTAAGATATTTGATTAGGCAGTTTTTGATATTAGTTCTTTCATTATGTTTGTGAAGACTACTCATTGTTCTATATTAGTATATTGCCAATTAAATATATAATTATACTTATGTACTATGGCTTTTTTCCCTAAGCCTGGATTCAGGTTCCATATTTCTAGTTTTATGATCATACTTTGGTGGTCACTTTTAATTAAGAGTTGTAGTATATCTCGTATATATGTATTTCTTGATTACTATTTATCAGAAAGACTAAGTCATATTTGATCTATTCTACTTTTACTATCTTGTTCCTTCTATATAAACTCCTTTTTGGTGAAGTAATGTTTACAATAGCTGTCTTCAAAACCTTTGTTTTTTAATATTTCTATATAGGATGCAGTTGATTTGTTGGTACATAAGGTTTTGTGATTGTTATGTTTATTCAGAATTGGATTGAGAGTTCCATTCATGTCTTCTAGGACTATTATATACCAGTCCATGTTGCTAGTCTCCTTTATTCATTGTTGCAGAGTTCTTGTTACTGGTATATATTCTTTAGTTGATGCTGCTGCAAGGAGTATACTTCTATGATTCGTATTTTTTGTTTGTTTGGGAAAGTCAATCTTGACTTTTAATAAGATCAAATCAAATTTGTCTTTTAAAACTATCTATGAGCTCTCTAATGTTTTGTGTTATAATTTTTCATAGGTTTTTGATATGTGTTTAGTGTTGTTTTATGTGTTGCATTCTATTTGTTTTGAATTATGTCTGATTGATCTGTTGTTTAGTCAAAGTTTGTGTTATTTAAATTTGTAATTGAGATGTTGTTGATTATAAAGTGACCATTGTTATCTTTTGTTGTTATGCTTGTAATTTGTATTATTGATTTAGAATATGCAGGTGTTTTTTGATTACTGGTCCAGTTTATTGAGTTTTTTTCTTCTAGTTTATTAATGCTATTTGAATTACTTATTATTATTTATATATTAGAAATTGTGTATTGTTTGGGACAAGTGTATTAATTATAGAAAGAATATTGCTCATATTTTAATCTATCTTGTTGGTTGAGTTATAGAGTTCTTGTTGTCTTTATTGAATATCAGATGTTAATCTAATGAAGGAGACCAAGTCTGGCACATATGATTGTCAGTTTTTATTACTTGTTATATATATTCTTCCATTGTATTATCATTGTTTTTTTCATATGATTCAAGGTATGTGATTCTCTCATTAAGTTTCTCAATTAATGATTTAATTTCTTTGATGTCCTCTTACATTTGTTGTAATATGTTGAGGATTTTGTTCAAGGAATCTCATTCCTAACTATTTTATTATTTAGTTTTAGGATTAGTTGTTACTGTTGTTGTGTAGAAACCTAGTCTGGGTTTCTGTATTTGTATTTCTCTACTTACTATATTTCTGATTCATTAGGTACTGGCAGGTTTAAACTTTTGAAAAGTTTGCCAAATCTTGATGCCTGATATTTGTTGTATAATAATTATTTTTTCTTGATGGGACATTGCACCTGGAGATAATTGTTTTGGTCACGGATAATAATAGATCCCTAAAGTATTTAACATATAAAATTTCACAGATTACTTATATCCCTTTTTGAGAGACAAAATTTATAGCTCTTCACTTTAATAGAAACAAAAGTCAGGAAACACTATAAATAAATAATTTGGATAATAAAGAACAATTGTATATAGTTTTTTATAGTTATTAATTTAAAAATTTTAATGTTTCCTAGTAATAGAAATTTGACTTTTGTTCCTATCTCTCTCTTTAAGAACTCATCTTTGGTCACAGATGGAACAAATCTTAGTTTTTATCAATTTAACTATAATAATAGTCTCTTCTATGATAAATTCTTGTTCTAGACTTTCTTTGAGTTTATTTTCAAATTCAAAAGATATGATTGCAAATCATTTTCTGATATATTTGATTCTGCAAGAAATATAATATAACTTTGCTTGAAGTTGTTGATATACAGTATATTCTTTAGATCAAAGGCATTGATGTTTAGTAGTAGGTCAGTAAGTTTTACTGCATATCGGAATCTTTCTATTATTTGTTGCCTGTTCTATTGTATGTTCATTATTCTTGTTGCATTTCCCTTAATTAGTATGCTATATTGTTGAATAAGTTATTTCTTAACTTTCTTATTCTAAAATATAATTATTACTATTTGCCACACTTTACTTATATACATTAATATGTTGATAATTTTTTGTTTTTATCTAGTAAAGATTTGTTATACTTTTATGAATTTTGTAATCAAGGGAATATCCCATACCCTGATACTATTTTTTTTTTTTTATTTAGTCAGTATAATTGTCATATATGTCAATCTTTTCTGATCTATGTTTGATAAGATTAAGTTACATGCCTCCTCTGTAACCTGTTTCTCTTCAAATAAGATATTAATATGATTGATATCCTCTTTTTTTTCCTTGCAAATGTTAAAAAGACTTTCTAGGCTTCCTAGTACTTTAATTAAATATATGACCTTTTGACTGGTGGTGGTGCTGAAAATATCACTTATCATAATTTCTGCTTTAAATCTTTCCTTGTCATGTCTTGTTGTCTTGTTGAATGATAATCTTGATCTTGAATAATCCTTTCTTTGGTTTCTTTGGACTTGCCATATTTCTTTAATGTTTTTCTTGTTTGGATCTTAGTATGATTCTTTCTCTTCTTCAATATACATTTCAATATCAAAGTCATTAATTTTTGCTATATGTGAATGTGTTGTTGATATCTAGTATATCCTCTTTGTATACTTTCTTAAGGTGTAGTCTATTTTCAATAGTGATTGTTTCTTTTATCTGATCACTCTATATATGCAATACTGAGTTTTTTGTATCCTTTTTATTATAGTTTTGAAAGCTCCGATAGTTGACTATAGGTTATTGAATTATTTGTTTATTTGTAGGAAGGTTTTGAATAGTTTCTATTGATTTTTCAAGTTCTTTACCCTTGTTTAAAGTTGTTATCATTTTATTGTTCTTATTGATTTCTTTTCAAAGATTTTTTGCATTACCTCTTGTAAAAGATTCTTATTATAGTTAGGTCTTGTACTAGTTTTGAAACTGTGAAAGATTCTATAAGACTTATCTCTTCTGTATACTTTTTTGTTTCTTGAAAAAAAATTGCCTAAAAAGAAAATTTTTAAGAATTTGGAATCTGCAAAAAAGAGTTTTTTTTAAGAATATAATAAAAAAATTTTAGAAAAAACCTTATTTTTCTATAGAGTATTTTTTTTTCAATATTATTTCTCTTATCAAAATCTTGTTTTTATAAACTAATATAATGATTTATTGTTATTTAGATAATATAGTTTGATTATGAAAAGTTTAATTATAAATATCTTTTATTTAAAGATATTTGTTATAGTAAAAAAATTTGAAATTTATTTTTATTCTTAATATTTCTTTGAATTTATTTCTAATAGTGATAAACTAACAAAAAATTGAATCAAAAACTGTATTTTTATTAATTCTAATAACTTGATATTGTTTTAAAATCTTTATTATATAAAAAAAAAAATTATATTTTTTAAATTATACTAATATTTAAAATAAAAAGATTTACTTATTATATTTTTTAATAAAAAATTAATTATTTTAATTAGTATTAGGCTATTATTTTTTGCATTTAAGAAGAAGATAAAATTATAATTTTTTATAAATCAAATAATATTATATATAAGTTTTTTCCTATATTTTTTAAATTATATTCTATTTTCTTTAGAATAAGTTATATTGATTAGAATTTATTTTAAAGAGTTTGTAATCTTATTTTTACTATTTTTTCTACTCTATTTTATTAACTCTGTTGGTCTAATTTATAATATATAGAGAAATCTGGATACAAACTCTTTCCGCTGATCCTCTGACCACACACAAAAAAGATATTCACAAGAAGTTTTAATACTTCTATGCTAATAAAGTCTTACTACTTTCCTTAAACCAACTCAAAGAGTTCCCTCAGAACTCTCTTATCTCCTCTCCCTCTTGTCTACAATCTCCTTTGAACAAACTGAACTCTTGTGACTTGCAAAGTTCAGCTTTCACCTTTACTACCTACGGCAAGAAAGTTTCTAAAGGGAAAAGGACCAATAGTAAAGTACCTTCCTCCTCTTAGTTATAGTGAAGATAATAGAGATTAAAAAACTAGTTAAAGGACTTATTTTCCTATCCTTTGAATGGTGTTATGACCTCTCAAAACTACCTTTTTCATGGCTTTCTGGGGAATTTTGCCTACTCCAGCTTGACCCTAAAATTTCGGATAGCACAGATCTTACCAACTCTGATTGATCGACACAAAACACATTGGCCAAGATTGATAAACAAGCACCTATTGGCCACTTCATGTGTTTGAATGCATTTCCTCAGCTCCATAAGAACTTGGGATCCATTATAAGTTGTTTTGTCTGATACAGGTGGATATAGGACATGGCACTGACACATCATTGGATACAGAAAAGAGTCCGTCCGACTATGGTAAAGGTCACAATATGCTAGATCGCTCCCTTTTAAAGATCAAAGCCACCTACTCCTGATTGTATGTCAGGTAGGTTCCAATCTCTACTGCCCGGAAAGTCTAAATTAGAGAAAACAGGAAACCACTTAGGATACTTAGTGGTAAAGCTTATGCACAAAGTAACCTAGGAAGTTTTCATCCTATCTTTAAAAAATCTTGAGCTGGAAGACTGAAAAATTAACACTGGTATACCAATCGAAACTCGAGTCCAAAAATGTCAGCAGTGACATGTGAGCTGGCCGGAATTTCTGGAAGATCCTTGTCGATCATTAGTACCAATGGCCACCAGCAGGATATATCGACCGCAAGGCTAGGTATTGTCCTTTATATAAGGAATTAAATCTGAAATAAGATATATAGATGGGTAAGTATACCCATATTTAGATAGGAATGGGTTTAATTGACGATATACTGGGAGACTTTCAAGTCAATCATGTGGACACCAATATACCACCTGAGCCTTCTTGGCTACACCCTCCCCATAAGCCCTAAAACTGTATAGTCTCCCCTATGGTCTTCATTTTATCTCCGTAAAGACTCAGTAGAAGTTTTCCTCAGACCTTCTCACAAGAAATTAAAACAAGACAGGCATGGATCAAGAAACAGAACCGACACATTTCATATGACTGTCAATTTTTTTTCTTTATTTCTTTTATTTTTCATTTTATAACACCAGTACACTCTAGGAATATTGGTTTTCTTTGTAAAAAGAAGGGCAATAAGCCTTGAAGTAGCTTTAGAATTACTTTAGCTTATCATTATCTTTATCCTCACCGAATATATATCAATGTATTCACACCTTGCACAATGTAAACTTGTAATTTGGGATTCAATAAAGTTAGACATGAGCCCGTTAAAAAAAAAAAAAAAAAAAAAAATTATAATATATAGAAATAGTTATCTATTTCAAAGATATATTTTATTATATTTATATCTATTATAAAATATGTTATTTGGAGCTGTTTTAATATGATCTAATTTATATTTAAAAATTAATATAATACTATTTATAAAAGTAGCATATATTAGGTAAAATTATGTTATTTGGTAGCCAAATTATTGCTAAATTTATAAAATATAATAATAAAAACATTGACAAATCATTTTCAATTGCTACTATTTGATATGGTAAAAAATTTGACAAAAAAATTTTAAAAAAATTTGATGATATTGTGACAAAAAATTTGACAAAAAAATTGATACTATAAAATAAATTTGGCAAAAAAATTACTGCAACAAAAAATTTGACAAAAAAAATTATATGCTATAATAAAAAATTTAATAAAGTTATAAATTCAATATGAAAATTTGAGAAATATTTAGAAAGTTTAATAAATTTCATTAAATTTATTAAAAATTACAAAAAATTACAAAATCAATTAATTAAATTATTTATCACTTTCTTCTTCCTCTTTTTCTTTTTCTTCTATTTGCTTTTCTTTTTCCTTTAAAGATTTTGGATTAACTCTTTTAAAACTAGCCTTAATTGATTTTATCCTATTGAATGTTTTTCAATATTTTCACTTTTTTCTTCTAACTTCTTAATTATTTCTCAAATTTTATTCATTTATACAATTTTGTCAATTTATTTCTTATCCTTTAAATACATTAATAATTTTATATATTCAGTAATTTTTTGTCTTATAGGTTTAACTATCAACTTTTTATTTTTTTCTAATTCTTTTTCTTATTTATATTCTAAAATTTCTTTTAAACTATATATCCAATTCATCAAGTCTTTTGATGATATTATATCATAGAAATATAAATCATTATAATTTCATTTAAAGTTAACTATAATATTTAAATTGATTTCAAATATTCATTCAAATATTTCAACAAATCCTTTAACTATAAGTAATTATAATTAATATTGTAATTATTTAACATATAATAATTGTCAAAAAAAGACCTATAGATCTATAGTGTAGTGATTAGCACTCCATAGATCATATTACAAGAGTCAAGATCAAATCCTCCAGGAGACAACATCTGAAAAGCAGATAGTGATTTGCATCTATTGGTGTAACTATATATAACTAATATTTCAAAGTATAGTTATCTATTATCAGTCAATTAGAGTTCTTTAAGTAGTATAAGCCAGTCTATATATAGATTGTAATAAGGCTGAATGTCTAAAATCAGGTAGAATTATCCCTTGATATGACCACATTATCAAAAAAAAGGATAATAAGAAAAGTAGATATTGAACTGGTAGCATGCCTCTAAAGAAAATTATGAAGGTTAAGACTGAAATGAACAGCTTCTAACATATTATAAACTCAAGCATATAGCTGTACCAGGTTTCACAAACTTAACTATTAAGAGACCTTGATAGGAGAAGAAATCTGTGAACCACTCTGAAGAACTTGAAAATCTAAAAAAGTTCAAGATAAAGAAAATTTGATGGCCTAATAACCAGACTACTCTTAATAAAACTGATCTATAAATAATTAAGAAGGAATCATACATCTTTTCTCAAAAAGGAGTAGAACTTGTATATAGAAGTAGGATATGTATAGCTACTTATATAGATAAGTTTACTTCAAATATATATAAAACCTTATTTAATATATATGATCTTCATGAACATGGTTCTCATATAAAGGTTTGGATTTGGGTCCCCAGTAACCACCATAAAGTAACTAAATATAAAATAAACAAAGATGTGACCCAACCAAATCTTCGATAGTATAAAAATTGATAGCACAATATATGCTTTTTAAGACCTTTTTCAAGTGATAATTTTCTTAATATTCTCAAACAATACCTCATCAATATTTACAAATATATCAGAGAACTTGACAACATTTATATATACATAAATAGAGCCTACAATCCAACCAAAAACTTGAATATATGTGACATAGGCATCAATATTACTTATAACCTCAATAACATCACAAAAGTGGATATACAAATAGCTGGATAAGAATCCACATATCAAGCAGAAATAATATTCACGACTATAGCAATTGTTATTAGCAAATCCAAATTCTTCATCACAATTAAAACAGACTTCTCTTTTCTTATAAGTAAATCTAACTTTTATACAAAGGACAACATAAATAAAATTAAAGAACTACAATTAATCAACAACCTTTGCACCATAGCAAAACATTATCAAATCTTCATTCAATGAACAAAAATAGATAAACAAGAATAGTCAGATAATCATCCCTTTGCTATAACAAATACCCTTGCTAAACAACTTAATATAAACAAGACAGCAGATATCCAAAGGCACCTCAATAATACTATCTTCTATACAAACATCCTTACTTTCTATTATCAAAATCAAACTGAATTCACCTTACCTGTTAGAAAAGTCCTTAAGAGCATAAGACAAGCCCAGCTGACTTACAAATGAACTACTTTCAATAGAAACAATAAACTCTCACAACAATAGGTAGCAGACATCAACTAGAAAGAATCTACTCAAAAACTTCATCCCTTCAAGCTTGCAATAAAAACACAAATACCTGGGATCAATCATAAAGAAGCTTTATAATAAAACTGTGAAATAAAGAACTTCTCATAATAAATAAGTTACATATTAGAAGACTAGATATATATAAATCCAATACTTGTTTTGCCTACCCTCAAATAGAAAATAACTCACATCCCTTTGAATGTCCCTCACATGAAATCAACATCAAAGTAGTGATTCTTAATACTATTCATCAGGAAATAATTGTAAGATTGAAAAATAACATCAAATTTACTATCTGCCAGGAGATCACATTAGCTATAATACATAACAATATATGAAACAAAGTCATCTTGGGAGGAATCAGTAGAAACATTATCAAGACCATTAGCAAATACAGTATATCAAAATCACCTGAGTATCAGAAATCATTAAAAGTATTATCAATAAAGTCAGATTTTGGACATATAATATATGTTAGACAGATGTGACTAACTCCTCTGATGAGAAAAGCAATAAGATATTATAACAAATAACAAGCAAAAGAAGCAAAAACAATAAATGAAGAGCAGCAACAAAGTGCAATATGACAACTTTAATCTGAGAGAAGACCCTTCGAACTGATTATTAATATTCTCAAAAGAACCTATAGTATCTATGAAATATATAAGGAACATGCTAACAGTGCCTAGACATGTTAGTCCTTATAAAGAACAACATATCACAAGGGTTCAAAAGTTCAAGCCCTGCTGTCAAAGGTAATAGGTACCTATTGGACCAGGTAACAATTAGTTTTATTGTAATCATATACAATAGACACATGGAAAAAATGTCTGTACTATAGTTTGTATAGAACCAAGTAATATATATTTGTATAAAATTTTATAAAATGGGTCATGTTACATATTTTAAAAAAAAATAATAATAATTGTCAAAAAATATCTCTTTAGAATATTAACTGTAATCATATACATTTATTCTTCTTTTAATAGGATTTTCTGAATTAGTTTCACTTTCTTCAAATAAATGAATTTTTGTTTCTTTAATTATATTAGTTAATTTATTCTGATATTTGACAATTTTCTTAGATTTTTGTTCAATAAATAACCATGCACTTTTAATTCTTTATGCTTTTTTCTTAATTATATATTAAAAATTAATACTTAATAGTAGTATAAATACAAAATATTATTAATCATACTTTATTTACTTAGCTATTTATATATAAGTAATGATTATTTACTTCTAGTTTTCAAATTTTTGCCTTCCAATATCTTTCATACTGATAGAAATTAAAGCTCCTAATTTTTTGTTTATTTGCTTTTATAAGTGATTAAAATATGAAATCATAAATTTTATTAATTTAAATATCAACTTTTGTAATATTTTTTTAATCACATTACTCAAAAAAACTTTGTCTACTCTCAATTTATATTTATAATAAATAATTTTTATTAAAACCTTTATTTCTGCTTTTGTTTCTTCCAGTTTTAGCTTATTTTAGATAACTGATTTTATCAGTTTTGTCTCTTTGTTACTTCTTCTAGATTGAATTTTTTGATACTTTTCTAAACTTAATAAACTTTTGGGTTTTGATATCTCAGTTGCTCTAGATTTTACAACTACTATAGAATCAAGTTCAGGTTCTACAAATTTAAGCCAATCATTTTCTTTTTTAAATCTTCTATTTTATTTTTTTGTTATTCTAATTCTTTGAAAAACTTGTTGTTAATATATTTCATTAAATCTAATTGTTTCACAAATTTGATATTTTCTCTTTTTAGTTTTTTAATTCATATATACAATTCTTCATTTTCTAAATAAATCAATTAATTAATAAAGATAAATTTTAATAATTTGACAATAATTTAATTCTAATCTTTTTTAATATTCTCCTTGATTCAAGTTTTGAATAACATTTCAATTTTTGATATTGATATTTGCATAATTTCAAATGTTAATATTTCAGGCAATGCAATAGATTGCTTTTATCTAATTAGTGTTCACAATTTTGATCTAGATCCAATTGATCTATGAATCAGATATGAATTGGATCGAATCAAATTTCAAAATTTTTAATCCAATTGGATTTGGATTGAATTGAATTTTAAATTTACAAAATTATTGAATTCAAATTGGATTCAAATCAAACCCAATATAATTCAAATCAGATATGCACCAGTCTACATAAATTGTTATATAATTATTTAATTTTATTTAAATTGAATTATTTAGGAAATTAAATTGAACTATCTAAGAAATTAAAATCGAACAACCTAGAAAATTAAAATAGTTTTTTTTTTTAAAAAAAATAATATAAAAGATAAGTTAAAAAAAATTCAATACTTGCTCTTCTTGATAATTTTTTAACCATTTCTTTGTGATATTATAGTTTTGCTGCTTGATTACTTTTATTGTATCCTTTGCTTTGCTAATTTATTTCTTTTAAAAATGAAATATGAAATCTCTTTTGATAGCATACAATTTGCATACAATGAAAGTAGCAGTTTAATTAGCCATGACAATATTGATATTGAAAATATCAATACAAGCAATCCATCAGAATTGGCCTTAGTTACCTCAACAATTTCTAGAAGTAAAGTATGGGAATACTTTATAAGGAGTGCAAGTTTTAAAGAGGACAAAAAGGCTACCTATAAATATTATAGGATGATATATACTTGTATTGGAGGCAGTACTTCTAATCTAATGAAACATCTTGAA
>CAJVPT010004147.1:0-13965 GCA_910592055.1 Acaulospora colombiana
AATAAGCCTTCCCCTGCCAACAAAACCTCTATTTCTTGTCACTTCTAGCTCTGTAAGGTGACACTCCACTTGTCAGTTCTTTTACTTCCTAGAATCTTCTTACCCTTAGTAGAGAAAGTGTGTACTTGAGTCTTTTCAGGCCACTAGAGGCTCAAGTTTTTATTCAAAGAAGTTTATAAATAAGTAAGGGAGTGTAGGAGAGATATATGAAAACAAGCTTCAAGTTGTTTTAATGAAAGTGTAAAGACTTTATTAGTAAAGAAATATAAAATTTCTTGCAAATATCTTTTTTGTGTGTGGTTAGAGGATCAGTGGAAAGAGTTAATTTTTTTTAAATTATAATATAATACAAGTATATATAATAAATAATATATAATATAATATAGTATATACTATAACTTTAAATTATAATATATTTTTTTTTTTTATTTTTTTAAGCTAGCTTGACTAAGTTTATTAAAGAAGTTTTATTATATAAATATATTGATCAAAAGAAAAAAATGATAAGTTAGTAAACTAATAATAGGTTAAAAAACCACCTTATATTTAAGCCATTTTCAAACAAAAATCTAATGAAAGGATCATTAGAATGATAAAAAATTTTAAGGGAAGGTTAATGTATATATAAAATCTAATTTGTTTATTTTAATCAAATTGAGAATATATTTATATATATAATCTTCTTGAAAAATTGTCTACTGCTAGGAAAAATAATTAAAAACAATGGTTATATAAAAGTCAATAGGGAAGAGGGTTCTACTTATATCTTAAAAGAACTTGATAAAAAAGGAAAATTAGTAGTTTATTATAGAGTTGATACTTGAGACCATGCTATTACTACCACTTCTATACTATTAGCTGAATACTCTTTGAGAACTTCATTGGTTAAGAGTGCATTATCTATTTTTTGTTACTTTTAATATTTTCATATTATAGTTCTTGTGTCTTTTAGTTTTGATTCTATGTTTTGTTTTATCCTATTTATATTATATCTTTTTTTAATATTTTTTCAAGTAACCAAACAAGTTAAAAAAGTTTTTAAGAGTATCTAGAACTAGAATAAAAGAAAGTTGGAGAAAAAGAAGTTATAGAAAAAAGGATACAAGAAATAGAACCTTTATTATTCAGTAAATCTGTCTTTATTTACCTATTGCAATAGTCTATCTAGAAAAGGAATCATAATCTTTCTAGTATATACCTTTACTAGCCTTAATAAATGTTGCTTTGGAAGTACTACCCCTTGAAGAAGTTAATCCACTATGTTTTTTTTACTGATATTTCCTATTAGTAATTTCATTTTTAATTGATACAAATAATCCAAAAAATCTCCCAGTTTCCCAATATTTCAGGCTTGTATAAATAAGTAATATATTTTTAAGACTTTGTCTTTATTCTATATCTTCTTGAGCATCTTGTTCTTCTTATTTTTCTAAGTAGTAGTATATAGTTTTTTTAAAAATTATTTACTTTCTTGAATTACTAACATAGAAGATTTCAGTGTTTTATATTCACTTACACTAGCATACATGACTTATGGTAAATCCCAGGTTCTTATTAAGCTAAAAAATGCATTCAAACATGTGAAATAATTAATAGAAACTTGTTTACTTTTTTTACTAATATAAGCTCTATTTGTTCAATCACAGTGTGAGAAACTTTGTGCTACTTAAAATTTAGGGTCAAACTGAGATAGGCAAAATTTATCAGAAAAAATCAGAATGAGTACTATTAGTGTATTATAAATAACAAGAGAGTAGAAAAGTTATCTTTTATTAATAGATATATTTTTGTGATGTTTCTCTATAGTGTGAGATGATAATACATTAATTTTTTTTCTTTTTAAAACTTTTTTGACCTTGACAAAAAAGGTGTTTCTTGATTTTTATAAATTTTAGAGAACAAATATTATTTGAAAAAAATGATAAACAAGAAAAAAGAAGAAATATTGGTGACTTTTAAAGTTTCTTAAAGTTGGTTTAAGGAAAGCAGTAAGATTTTATTAGTCAAGAAGTATAAAAAACTTCTTGTGAATATCTTTTTTGTGTGTAATCAAAGGATTAGTAAAAAGAGTTTTTTGCTAAATTATAATATATATATATTTTTTTAATTTTTAGCCAAACTAAATATATCTGTTTTACTAAATATTTGTATACTTTGGATTTAAAATATTTCATTAAAGCTGAATTTCTACCTAACTCATTTATCTCTGTTCTATGAATTTTTTAAAACTCTAAGTGTAACTTTGGAAGTGATTTATTGTTTCATTAGTAGTTCAGGTAAAAACCCTTCTAACTGCTAACTTCATAGCCTGTAGATTACTATTGCAAACTAAATTATAATATAATACAAGTATAATATAACAAATAATAGTATAATTTAATTGTGAAACAGAAACTTGACCTCATTTATTAACTTAATAAAGTAATTTACAAATTTAATTGCAGTGTATATATATATTTTCTATCATTATGTTAATAAATATTTCTAAAACCCTACTTTTAAAGGATTCACTGGATGGCTTGTTGCCCAGAAATATCTGATCAGATTAAATTTCTACTACTACCTATCTAGGAAACCTAGACACCCCTATTTTTGGATCTTCAATTCTTCCAGATTCTTTTTAACTAACATGTCAGGCTTAACTTGCTAGTTCCATGAAAGGAGAAGTATTCTTTCAAATGGTTCTAATGGACGTAACGCTATTACTGGTTTTGATACCTTTTCCAGATTTGTTTATGTTAAACTGTATTAATTGTGCCTTTTATAGGGAGAAAACCCCACTTAGAACTGGAAATGAGAAAACCATGTTTGTATAAAGTCAGAATGGAAATGATCAATGTTTTTTTAGATCTGATTGTGTTTTGTGTTATAAACAGTTTTTTCTATTTCATAAATCTTTTATATGGCCCTCATGTGGTATTGAAATATGGACCTTGTGATTGTAACCTGGAAGCACTACCAGTATGCTATAGACCTACAGGTCCAATAGTATAATTTAATATATAATATTGAATTATATAATTTATAAATCTATAGTATAATAGTAATGCTTTTAAATTATCAAATTCTATATTAATATAAAACAAACAATATTATTTATAATTTCAAATATATAAGAAAATTCTATTTGATCAATAATGATAATTCTACTACTTTTGATCAAGATTTTATTGGATTATATAAAACATAAAAATTATAAGATACTTTAATTAGTTTTAATACTACAACTATCTTATTACATAATAGATTTTTATAAGTTCTTACAAATAAAATAAAAATCTATATATTATAAAAGAAAACTAGCAAAGTTCAGATACTTTCAAGAATGGTTAAGTTCCTTAAATGTTATGAAACTTAGAGGATATCCCAATCAGATAAACCCTTTTTGAGAGAAAACTATAAAATAGAATAAGAATCTTTTAAAGGACTTTGAATTGTATTTTTTTTTTCTTTTTTTTTAGTGCCATACTTTAGTAATACATCATTTTTCAAGATAATCAACAGTGACAAATTGTTGGTAATAACCCTAGTTGACTTAGAGGTATTATATCAAGCTATTAGAAGAGTATAGTATTGTTTTCTAAATCTGACTTAGAATACCTAGTTTAGACTTTATTTTGTTTAATTTAAACTAGCCTAGTAGACTCCTTATATTTTTTAAGTAGTGTAGTCCTTTAATTAATAATATATAATAATGAGTTGGTCACTTTGTGAAAAAATTTACAAAATATTTTGGTATCTTTCAATATCTCAATAAAGTGGCATAATTGCAGGTTAAAAAAATATATATATATGTATTATATACAAAATTTATTTATTATAAAAAAATATATAACACTATTATTATTATATTTAAAATATTCTTATAAAGCTAATTTTATTATCTAACTATTATATATTGTTAATTTGTAACAAAGATTTTAAATACCTTAATAATATATAAATTATTTTTTTTATTAAAATTTTTTAATCAACTAATATTTAAATCTATTTTTTTTTTTTTTTAAACCATAACTAGTATTAGATATCAGTTTTATTAAGAATTAACTTAACATTTGATAGATAACTAAATCCTTAGTATGATATTAATCATCTCATTTAAACTATATATATGCAGATTAATGATAACCTATTACAGCTTGTCCTAGTTAAACCAACTATTACTTCTTGAGTGAACAGATCTAACTAGGGGTTAAATGATTAATATATAGTTATTAATAGACTAGCTAATATTGAGCTTATTAATTTGTATTTGTTATTGTTTCACAAAGCTAGTCCTTTTCATATGTATCCAATGGGATATTTAATATTCTTCAATATTCCCAGATATTATTTGTTTAGACCTTGAAAGGAGGCACATTATTTTTTTTATCATTACTTGTGACATCAGATCAGTTCCTATTAATTGATTTTCAATTAAGCAGAGTAACAGATTGGAATATCCTAAGTTAAGAGAGTAAAGGTACTGAAAATTATTAGGACAAGAAGTCTTGAGGTATCTATAATAGACTAGACCAGAAACCTTTCTTCATGCAATTCTTTTGGTAATACAACCATAAATATTAGCCCCTGATTGATAGAAAACAGAAGTCACATCTTTTTGCAACTTAATCTAATTGAATCTTGTTTCGGATAATTGGATATAACTTTCACAAGATAATCAGTAAAATCTGATCAGAAGGTAATTTTTGATTTTGATTCTTAAGTAGTATTGAACTACAGATCTTGTGATTGTAACCTGGGAGCACTACTATTGTGCTATTGACCTATAGGTCTCAATATTTAAATCTATAAATATTTATGTTTTTATATATTTTATTAATAAATATTTATTTATTTTCTAGAATTCTTAATTCTTTAAGCTTAAAGTCTATTTTTAATCAATTAAAGATTTATAAATTTAATAAATACAAATCAGATTTTATTAATTGCTGACTTTATTTTATTTTAATTTTTTTTTTTTTGAGTATCTATAGCTAAACTAAATTGTTAGTTTATTAATTAATTGAAAATATATATGTATTTTTATTTGAGCAGTATAATATATATTACAGTTAAACTATTATTTTAATTTAACTAACTCATCATAAGCATAAAAACCTCTAAGTTCAGTCTTGAAAACAATATTTTGCTCCATAGAGTTTTTGAGTGAAAATGGTTCTAGTCTATTGTATCATTGCCAGTAAATTATCACTATTATATATCTAACCAAGCTATTGACATACAGAAAACTACAAAAAGATAGATTGAAAAAAAAGGTAAAATAAGATATCTAAAAATGTCTAAACAGACAACAAGAAAATGAAAAAGTAAAAATTGAAAAAAAATTTTCAGCTTTCTTCAAAGATCTACTTCTAAATCTCTTCTTAATAAAAAATGTTTAATTAGGATATCTTTTTTTTTTAACTATCTGAGAGACTTATTTATTCTTGATTTTGATTTCCTTCTTATGTACTATTTGAGAAGACTTATTGCCTAGTAGAAGCTTTTATTTCTAGAACACACTTGGTTCTAACCTTTTTTGAGCAGTAATTTTTTATCTATCTATAGTAGAAAAATGATTTATGATGAACCCCAGATTCTTATGTAATCTAGTAGAAACTGAGCCATATTGTTTCAATATAATACCTTCTAATAGCCACATCTAGTTAAAAAAATTTTATTGGTATATATCTTCCATTATTCAAAAGGTTGGATCTTTCAATAATTTTTTTGCCTTATAATAGTAGGAGGGTTTCAAAAAGTGATAGAAATCCTTATTGATTATGATATTTTTTAAC
Source organism: Acaulospora colombiana (assembly GCA_910592055.1). Taxonomy (NCBI): domain Eukaryota; kingdom Fungi; phylum Glomeromycota; class Glomeromycetes; order Diversisporales; family Acaulosporaceae; genus Acaulospora; species Acaulospora colombiana. Next base: position 5,781 of record CAJVPT010004147.1, read on the forward strand.
AACTTCTGAAAAAATGCATTCTCAACTATAACCAAAGAGTTGGAGCTTAGAATAGACTAGAGACTATTCAGTCTTATTACCTGATCAGAATAAAAAAGAGATCTTGATCTTGAACTTTATCCAACTAGAATAATAGGAGAGAAAGACTTCAACTTAAACAAATATAACTTTTTTATCATCTGGGGACTTGTTATTTATATCTTATTGGCCTTATGGAACTTGATCTGTAGATTAATTCAATTGGAGAAGTGAATAAAACTGAAGCATCAATCAATTTTCTCATTTATCAATAATATCATTGAAATATATGGATATGATTAATAAAAGCTTGTTTATATTTTGTTACTAATATATTTTATATCAATCAATTAGATACCAGGTGATATTGTACTATTAAAAATTCAGAATAAACTAAGATAGGTAAAATCCCTTAAGAAAATCATGAAAAATAGTAAACACATTAAGAGAGTACAAGACAATATATGAAAAGGTGAATAATAAGTCTTCTTTTATTAACAAAACCTCTATTTTTTATTGCTTCCAGCTTTGTAAGGTAACACTCCACTTGTCATTTCTTTTATTTTCTAAAATCTTCTTGTCCTTAATAAAAAAAGTATATATTTAAGACTTTTCTGGCTACTAAAGATCCAAGTTTATATTCAAAAAAGTTTATAAATAAGTAAGAAAGAGTAATAGAGATACATTAAGTGAAGACAAGTTTCAAGTTGTTTTAATGAAAGTATAAAGACTTTATTAGCAAGGAAGTATAAAAACTTCTTGTGAACATTTTTTTTGTATGTGGTTAGAGAATTAGCAGAAAGAACTTTTTTATTGACTATAGACTTTATAATATTAAATTTAAGATATAAAAATATAATATGATATTATTTAATTTTAAACTTTCTTAATTAAAATAATAATTACTTATTGAAAACTCTTTCTACTAATCTTTGGTTAAATATAAAAAAGATGTTCAGAAGAAGTTTTTTCACTTTTTTGCTAATAAAGTTTTGATATTTTTATTAAAATAACTTGATGTATAATTTCAAAAGTTATTTCTATACTTTTTCTCTTATTTACAAATTCTTTTATTCAAAAACTAGACTTATAATGGTCAAGAAAAGTCAAGTAACACTTTTAATACCAATGGCAAAAAAGTTTTCAAAGAAAAAAGAACTGACTATAAAGTACTTAAAAACCTTTTTAAACTTTAAAGTAAGAGATTATAGAGATTTTATTGTAGTAAAAAGGCTTATTTTCACTTTTTTAACTATTTAGGCCCTCTTAGAGCTTTTATTTTCATGATTTTTTGAAAAATTTTATCTATTTCAATTTGACCCTGAATTTTAAGTAACACAAATTCTTATTAAAGATGATTGATTGATATAAAATATATTAGTTTTTGAAATATAAACAAGTTTCTATTGACCATACTTATATGCCTTGATGATATCATTGATTATTAAAAAAATATTTTAGAAATGTTTGTCTTTCAAAAACTCAAATCCCTTAAGAAAAACATTTATGATATTAAAAGACTAAGAGGTAGGTAATGTGAATTATAAATTCCTATTTCTTTTTTTAAGTTCTTCAAGTAGTAACAAAGCTTTAATAAACAAAAGCTGATATCTGAATACTTTTTTTGAAATATTTTAAATTAATATATACTTAATTAAAGAATCAGTTAAATTGACTTATTCAATACTATAAGTAATAACAAAAAAATTTTCTTTCAAGACTTAAAAGAAGCAAAAAGACTATTCCAATCAGATAAATCTCTTTTGAAAGAAGAATTGCTTTTTTTTAACTTTTTAAATAAGATCTTGAATTGTTTTTCTTTCTCAAATTCTTTTTTTCTTTTCTTCTTAACTTAACAATTCCTGATTTATGAATAATATATAGTAATAAATTGTTAATAATAAATCTAGTGAATAGAGATTATTTATTAATTCTTTAAAAAAGTAAAATATTGTCTTTTAGATCTAACCTAGAATACTTCAGTGTAATAATAACTTAGTCATTATATAAAAAATCTGTAATATTATAGATAATTACATAATATCTCAATAAAGATCAAATTATATAATATAATTGCAAGTTAAAAAAAAATAAAAAAAAAAATAAAATAATAATTGATTATAAACTATATTAGATTTTTTAGATTATATTAATTAATTACTTATTTTTAGTAAGAATTAATAGAATTTTAATTTTATCACTTGAAAAACATGAATCAAAAAAATTTTTTTTTTTGTAATGGCTCATGCCTAACTTTATTGATTTTCAAATTACAAGTTTATATTGTACAAAGTACAAATATATAGATATACATTTGAAAATAATAAAAATAATGATAAGTTAAAATTATTCTAAAACTATTTTGAGACTTATTGACCTTTCTTTTACCAAAGAAAAATTAACATTTCTAGAGCATGCTGATGTTATAAATAAAAATAAGAATAAATAAAAGAAAATTAGACAGTTATGTGTATTGTACCAATCCTGTTTCTTGACATATACCTGTCTTGTTCTGAATTTTCCTATAAGAGGGTCTGAGATGAAACTTCTACTAAGTCTTTATAGAGATAAGATGGAGGCCAAAAAGGATACTATGCAGTTTTAAGACCTATGAAGAGAAAGTATACTAGTTAAAAAAAAATTATTTAGCATATTGTCACTTATGTAATATTTGACAAAAAATACTATCACTTATATAACATTTGATAAAAAATAAACAGTTTAGCAAAAAAATGACATAAATAAATTAGCAACTACAAAAATTGGTATATTAATAATTTGTCAACTATTTGTCAAAACAATTTATTAAAAATTCATCAAAAATTCGTCAACTATTTACCCACTATTAATCAACTATTTGTCAACTATATTTGTAACTATTCATCAAAAATTTGTTAACCATTCATTAACTATTTGTTAATCATTTGTCAACTATTTGTCAATTATTCATTAACTATTCATTAACCATTTATCAACCATTTATCAATCATTCATTAACTATTCGTTAACCATTCGTAACTATTTATCAACTATTCGTCAACTATTTATTAGAACTATTCATTAAAAATTTATTAATAATCATTAAATTATTTATTAAAGATTTATCAGCAATAAAGTAAAAAAATTGATAAACTTATATGTGAAATTTTTTGAATTAAGATTATATTTATAAATAATGAATAATACAAACTATAATATAATATATAATATGTCATTTATATTATTATAATTTAATTAATTATATATTATTATATATAGTAAATAATACAAAAAAACTCTTTCTGTTGATCCTCTTTTTCCTTAAAAATTTCCTTTTTTGATAATTTTCTTGAAAAAGAGAAGCCAGCCTAAAAACATCTTATTTCTCAAAGATCCAAGACTTAACAATAAACTAGAACATCCAACTATTTCCCCAAGAGATTACTTTATTGATTAAAAGAAGTTTTGGCAGTACAGCATTACATTAGCTTTACTTTACAAGAGAAAAAAAACATATCTGCAAGCTGATTTATAGTAAGCTTAGGAAAGCCCAATATCAACTTCCCAAGCTTCTAACCAGGTCAGTGTTGGTTTACACCTTTATAGGTACTAGAAAAAACTTTACAAAAAATAGTTCCTATTGATAAATCAGAAAAACTCAAAGCTTGTAAAGTTCAGAAGGACATCAAAGGCTCCCAAGAACTAAATAGTAGAGTACTCTGATTCTATATACACCTGTCTAAACATCAAAACAAGTTACATAAATGTGTACACATCAAATAATTCAGCATCAAAACAATATAGCAAGGTTTATCAAGTGTCTATGGATAAATGACTGATTTTTCATAATAAAGAAGATCAACATCAAATTCAGAAAATAAACAAAAACCAAATAGGAAGGATCAACAACTCATCCGAGTAAACAAGACATTAAACAAGACAATAAACAATCAATCTATATACCTTCCTAAATATAAATAAATAAATAAATTAAGAATAAACGAAACAACAAACTAGCATTTTATCTTCCTTTACACATGACAAATATGACAAAGAAACAAAGAATCATGCAAATTGCAAAGAAGAGAGAGCTACACATCCTTGATACAATAGTTAGAATAGCTGAAAAACATGATTAGAGGAAAGAGACATGGGTTATCCAGATCATTTTCAACACTCTCACCACACAAGACAAGTTCAATTAGACACCAGAACCAACAGAATACTTAATATTCGATAGTATTTTTGCAAAAATTTTAAATGTAGATTCAACTACATTCATTAAAGCAGAGGTCCTTAAAACACATATCCTATACTTATGGATACAAGGTCAAGAAAGAAAAGAAGACCTTATGGCACCTTCTTGGAAGAAAATGTCAAACACATCTTGGAGCAAGATACTTCCACAAATGGTCATCCTCTCCATACTCCAAAAAATTTTCAGACCAAGGATAAGTTTATAAACTCCATATTAGGAAACTCAACTTCAGATGAGAACACCACTCCAAATGAGGACATGGAAGTTTAACCAACAATCAATATTGAAATTCCAAATAATATTGAAGTTGAAATGGATAATAAAAACATGGAGAAAAAGCTAGAGAAAGAACTTGAAATGATAAACATCCAGGAAAGAGTTAAAGAAAAAAATATAATGGAACAAATCTTCTACAATACATGAAACGAACCCAAGCCATCCAGTTTAAATCCATTTTATATTACCAAGAAGAGAGAATTCAAGGTCAGAATCTTTATCTCCAGAATATCAGGAGATACAGAAAAAGAACAATTAGATTATTTCCAAGATGCCTTGAGTTTATCTAAAGACATGCTACCATTCAAAAAAGACTTTTTCAATAGTAATGCCTGGACAACTTTTGCCTTTGAGGAAATAGAAGATGTCTTACAATATATAGAGAAGATTAATAAAAAAGAAGAAGAAAACTTTACCTTGATTCCTATACAAGCAGAGAAATGGAAAACTTCATACTCACTACCAGAAAAGAAATTCTTTAAACAAGAGATAGTAGAAAAAGAAAACAATACAATGGTTGTTACATTGGTAGACCTTGACCATAGTCATATTCATTAAGAAATCAAGGCTACCTTACAAAAATATGAAAAGGTCTTGAATATCCATATTTACAACTACTCTCACTCTCAAAGAAGAATCAAAGCATGACTCATCCCAAACCAGTAAGACTTGAAGAATAGATAGTTCATTTATGTCAAAGTAGATACCTTTAGGGCAATTTTCACTTAACATGAACCAGATAACCATAAAGTTAATACCATTCTCAAAAACTGTAATAGCCAATCCTTATGACTGTATGGTGCACATAATACCTTCACAAGTCTTATAGCAAGGGCAATATAGCATGTAGGGACCAAAGCATATTATATATCAAGAAATCCTTTTACTTTGAAAAGAAGAAGATATGCAGTAATCTGTTTTATAGTAGCAGAAGATTTGTACAAGACCCTTAAATGACATATACAGTATATATACATGGTCACAAACTCAGCTAGAGTACTAAAGAGCACTTTAGGAAGGATATGGTATATGACAAAGAAGTAACCAAAATAGAGAACAGTGATTATAACAAAGAGAAAGCTTATCCTGAAACAATACATATCAAACTGCACTCAAGACAATTAGGTCAAATTGATATTAGAAGCAATAATAGAGCAAACTAGTATACAACATCTAAGAATGACCCAAAAACTGAAAGTGACTTGCAGAAAAGAACAGACCTTGGAAAAAAAGGCAAAAGAAAAAAGATGCAACCTCCAAGGCAGCAACTACATAGCTGGGATATTAGACATCTCTAGATGTTTCACTATCGATAGTAACAGAAAATCAATCAATCATTGTAACAGAAAAAGAAGTTTGCATAATAGGTTACAATGCCCTTATTCAGAAAGTGATAGTGATCAAGATCCTCTGTACCAGATCCTGAATAATCACAAGCGATTAAATACCAGAATAAACATAATCGAAGAGAAAACAAGTAACTAGAACAAGATAAAAGGAAGGTGATGGAATAATTACTCCTAAAAAAGTATCAGTCCAATCAGGAGAGAGTCTGATCCACAAGAGGAATCAAGCTTATTCTGGAAGAAAGGAGTAACCATAGAAACAATACCAGAAACCAATACAACCCTTTCCAGTACAACACATACCACATCACTTGATAATTTTATTTGACGATTAAAAAAAATGCCATTAATAAACTAGACAAAGAACTAATACTATATAAGAACTATACCATTGACAATCTCACAATAGACAATACTATTACTATTGAAACACATAATATTAGAAGCATTAACACTAGTCTTGAGCAACAAAAACTATTTTGACTTATACAATATCTCAATATAGACATTCTAGGGATCTGTGAACCTAAACTAATAGAAAAACAGTAAACTTTGCTTTTAACCTACAGTAAATGCACAAATTCTTTCACAGCTGTAATAATGAAAAATCCGAAGGATCTGGAATAGGATTTTTTATTAGAAAAAACATCAAAAAAAGCTGGAATCAATTGAAAGAATAGAAGAACATATAATAGAAGCCAACTTCCTATCAACAAGAAGTAAACTCTATATCTACTAAGTGTATTTGCCATATGGAAAAGCTGAAAGTAAATAGCTACAACAACTACTTCAAAACAAGATTTCAAATAAGCAAAAAAACCACTTTAAAGTTATAATCATGTGTGACTTTAATACAGTTGTCAATACTATAATAGATCGATCACCACCCACAGACAAAATAACTCTGAATACAGAAAAGCTAAAATAGATCTCTTCAACTTCCTAGAAGACTGGAATTATATCGATGTCCAAAACTCCTGGGAAGAAAAAGAAAATACTACCTTCACATAGGCAAATAGCTTAGCACACAGTAGAATTAACTATATCTGGATATCATTAGAAATTAGCCTAAACAACATATATAAGTTCAAAAACATTTTAGTGGAAACACTACTGAATAGCAACCATATCCTATTATTAACAAGAATGACAACAAACAATCTGCTCAAAAACTAGGTACAAGAGCAAAATAAAACAAAAAGTAAAAAAATACTAGATCCAGGCAACTCCACTGTAGAACAATGAAAGAAATTTAAACTCTGGATAGAACGCAAGCTTTCAGAAATTGATGCACAGGCCTACTGGCATGAAACTGAGAACAGCCCTCAAGAACTCAAAAAAGCCTGGCAAGAACTTGAAATCATAATCATTAAGGATGCATACAAGTGCCTTAAGAAGAAAAGAGTCTACTCTACTTCCAGCAGAAAAAAAAAAGTTAAGATAGGATCAGTAATCTCAAAGAAGGATTTTGAAACCTACAGAGAAGCCAATAAGATCCATTTTATTCTAAAAAAAATCTAAGTTAACTGGGATATGAAGACTATAGAAGATACAAAAAATATAGAGAAGGTCATTCAAAATCTACAAGGTACTTATGAATCCCTTGATGAAGAACTAGCACCTCTCCAGTCGCAAAAAAAGATCCCAGAGCAATTGAGGAAAATCACTAAGATAGAACATACCCTCAGAATAATATGCAAGAAAAAAGAAAGTCTTCATATTAGAAATCAAATCAAGGAGGCTCTGGATAACAGATATGATGATTTTAGATTTAACCAGAAGTGGATGCTAAGCTCAGTCTTAAACTGTAAAAAACTAAGAATAATATTAGATTGAGTGTTAACTACAAATCAGAAAGAGAAAGAATATATCGCTACTAATTCCCAAATCATCAGAAGCAAGGTTGAAGAATATCACAAAAAGACATTCCAAAAAGAGAAATATCAACTTTGAGAATTTAAACCTCTCCTAAAAAAAAGAATATCAACTCAAAAAATAGATTAATCCAATATGGTATTCACCTTTAATAGAAAAAATTAAAGTAGAAAAGCTCAAAGCTACTTTGCCATCTCTTCCTAACAATAAAGTTGCTGGCCCCTCATATATTAACTATAAAATGCTCAAATATTTAGGGATTAAAGAAAAAGGAACTTTATGTTGTGATCAAATTTATATTTGACCAGTGTATCCAAGTGGAATTGCTTTTAAAAAAACAATTTCCAAAAAAAGAATTAAAGAAATGGTTTATAATAAAGAAATATTCAAGAAGAGATTCACCAAGAATCCTTTAAACAGTGTCACAAAGTGT
>CAJVPT010004148.1:0-13965 GCA_910592055.1 Acaulospora colombiana
ACTTCAAGTTGTTTTAAGGAAAGTATTAAGACTTTATTAGTAAAGAAGTATAAAAACTTCTTGTGAATATCTTTTTTGTATGTAGTTAGAGGATCAGTGGAAAGTCTTTAGATAATTATTACTTTTATTATATAAGAATTTGTTATTTAAATTTTATTGATTTTATGAAACTTAAGGTATAAGTTAATTCAATTTAAAAATAAAATAAGAATAAAGCACCAATCAATTTGTTAATATTTCAATAATTTATATATTTTATATTAATTAATCTCTTTTTAATTAAAATCATAATACATTATGACCTATGGATCCATAGTATAGTGGTAGTGCTTTTAAGTCATCAAGTACTGTTTCCAAGTTCAATATTACTATGAGGCAGTATTATCTAAAGTCTAGGTGATACAAGAAGATTCAATATGTTCAATTATGATGATTTAATTATTTTTGATCAAGATCTTATCTGATTACAGAGTATTCAAAGATCACAAGATGCTTCATTGAGTTTTAGTACTGAAGCCATCTTGTCACAAGATAGGTTCTGTGAGATCTTACAGATAGGTTAAAGATCTCTAGTCGTAAAAACTGGAGGTACTAATGGAGTTTAAGCATGTTAGTTAGAGGAAGGTCTCTACCATTTGAAATCCATCCAAGACTCCATGTAATCTTTCTATAGGCAGGTTGTAATAGGTCATGCAAAAAGGATTTTTGGTGGGATAAAATAATATTTAAAATTCCATGCAGGTACTCCATAGGCATACTGTAATAGGTATTGTAAAAAGAATATCAAGTAGAACAAGATATAAAAAGGGAGTTCTATACCTTTATCCAAGGGTGTAAAACTGGGAAGAGATATAGATGTAGGAAGGTGAGTAATAAGGCTTTTTCTAGCAACAAGTTACGTAGATGTTGATAGTGGTTTCAAGGCTACTTGTTGTAAAAATGAATTTATCACTTAATAATTGTAGGGTTCACATATATAAATATATATAAGTTGGATAGTGTATAGAGTATAATATTATGTAAACTGTATTTATAGTACTTATGTAACTTTACGGTAATAAATTGGCTTCATTAATCCTTTAAAAAAAATAATAATAATAATATATTATTTTAAAAATTCAAAATCAAATTAAAATAGATAAAATTTTTTTAAAAATTATAAAAGTGAAAGTTCTAAAAAGACAAAAACAATCAATAAGGGAGGAAAAGAAGTCTTTTTATTGTAAAAAAAACCTTTGTAATAACTCATTTTTAAGATAAAAAGATCCACAAGTACTTTAAAATTGGTTTTTCTTCTTTAGAAACTTTTTTTATTATTGATAGTAAAAGTGTTTTTGATTTTTTCAATTATCAAAAGTCAAGTTTTTGATCAAAAAGAGTTATGAACAAGAAAAAAAATATAAGGCTTTATTAATTTAAAAGTCAAAAAACTTTTGACAAATATTTTTTTTATATATAATCAAAAAATCAATAAAAATTTTTTATTATATCAAAAATTTTTACTATTTTGTTTAATGATATAAAGAACAATTGGTTTTGACAATTGATTGATAATGAAGTAAGTAACTAGGAGGATATTTATCCAAAGTACTTCTTAAACATTTTACTGTTCCCATAATTAAACTTAGAGGCTTCAATTTAAAGACAAGTTGATTAATAAAAGAACTAGTTTAACTTAGATGATACATGCATACAATGCTCAAGTATATATTTTGTACTAAAGTAGTTAACGAACATAATAAACACACGTCATTGACTTGGCTCGATGGGTTATTGCAAAAAAAAATAATAATAATAATAAAATTTTGAGATAAATTTGAACAAAATTAAAAATCATTAATTTACTTTAAAGTTTCTTACGCAAACTAGATTTTATGCAATAATGAAAAATATATTTTTTAATAAGTTAAGTCAATAAAAAAATGAAACATTAATTTTAATATAATAAATAAAAAATAAGATATACTGTATAACCGCCATTACTTTCCGGGAAACTCTAATTGCATTAATGCTATTGAAATATAATAATTCCTTAATGATTGAATTTTTAAGTAATTGATATGAAACATTTTAAAATCTCGAAACAATGATGCATTATGCTAATTGTTGATAATTACTTACAAATAGTTGAAAGGCAAGAGCATTATCGTTAACAATATCAAGTATAAGAAAATAATGAGCAGAGCAGCCAATTGAATTTGAAATTTCCTAATCGTGTGCATATATATATATATATTTACTTTTTTTTTACATTTTAATGTGTTTAGGAAACAAGAGCAAACAAAACTTAAAGAGCTAGGGATTTACAGAATAAAAAAAAAAAAAAAGAGATGATTGTCCGTGTTTGAGAAAAAAGATGATTTGTACAAAGGAAGGCTATAAACAAGATAGGGGGGACGTATGCAAAAAAAGTTAAAGTTATCTAGAGGTTTTATAAAATTTGACACGATCTCAACCGCCCAAATGAATTTTTCATTAACCGAAATGATTGTTCATTCTTACATCAATACCCAAAATTTAAATAGAAATTATAATAATAAATCATTCAAAAAGAGTAAATGCGTTTTTTTTTTTTTTAACATTGATGCGACTCGTAAGTCAAAAATTTTGTGATTGTTGAGGATATGCTATGTTGTTTTTCCAATGGCGGAACCGAAATTGTGTCCTTGCTTCAATTTTTCTGTCCCGTGCCACTAGGTGTGCATTGTAGCGCAATAGTTCTTATTCGGATGATGATGATGATGATGATGGTAATGATTTCTGAGATCTAAAGGTAAGTTAGCATCATTAAATTTTTTGCGTTCACTTTCGAAGAGAATGAAGAAAATGAAGACACCCACAAAGCAAAAGTGGAATATTTTACAATCCCGGCTAAATAAGCGCATACTTATATATGTATATGTATATATATATATATATACATACATATACATATACATATATATATGGTATATTACCGCTCATCGGTACGCGAGTATCTCTTGCACTTACTTCTCACCGGGATCAATATCAATACTTTTCACCACCACCACCATTCTGACTAACACTCCTCTCACCTTCCGCATCACCACCTTGTCTTCTCGGTGGATAGGAACCTTCGTAACCGGATCGCGGGGAAGACGAAGGATTTGACGAAAGCTCATTGCAAGCACTCATGGTAGGGCTCACGCCATTCTTCTTACCACCGTTGGGATGTTCGTTAACGGAGGTGAATGACATTCTGTTCGAGGAAGAATTTGATGAGGGTTGGGGGTACGGAAGTTGCGAGTGTTGCTCATAAGGTGAATGCTTTTGTGATGTGATTTGCGGTGATTTGGGGTGTTGCGATGCTTGCACCGGGTGATGCGAAGAAGATGATGAGGAGTTTGTTGACAGATATGGATGGTTTTGTGCACCAGAAGAATTGCCGGAATAGGGGCGGTCATTTCGATCGGTGATGTTTATGGAAGGCAATGAGACCGGTGTGTTGCGGGTGGCTGTCGGAACCACGGTACCACTATATGATGATGATTGTTGGGATGAAGCGGTGGAATTTGTATTGTGAGGAGCACCCGAATTACCAGTGGGCGGCGATTGCTCCATGGGGTATGGACGACGTGAAGGTTCGTATTGGACATAACGATTTTCAGGTCTGGCGGGATCCGATGCCCCCGACGACGGTTGCTGTGACGCGGGAGGCAAAGCGTTCGTCGATGAAGGTGGATGTGTCGAGTCCTCGTGAGAATGCGGTGCAGGCTTTGAAGGGTTAAAGCTAGAGGAGGTGGGTTGGCCGTAAGGTGGATACGGGTTTCCTGATCCCTCGTGAGGTGGATAACCAGGTTCATGTGGGTACCGGGGGGGACCGTATAAATCGTGCCGTAGTGGATATTCGTGCGGTCGACCTGGATGAGGATACATGTGAGCAAAAGCCGACGTTGGAGTTCCATATAATCGCGGCGGCGGTGGTGGTGGCGGTGGCTGAACGGTGCCACGCTCAGCGCCGGATTGTGGTGGTTGTTGCTGCTGCTGTTGTTGTTGCTGTTGTTGTTGTTCGGATGAGGACAGCAAGTCTTGTATTGGGATTTTAGCAGGCGTCTGACCGGGCATTACCCCCGAGTTAGGATCATTCGAAGTGGGAGTTCCGTAATCCGGTTTCGGCGGCGGTAGTGGTGGCGGGTGAGGGTATGGCGCCGCGTAGTAATCGTGGTATGGGTACATTGGAGGACCGCGCGGCGGTGGTACCGGGGGACCGCCACTACGATATGGAGAAGAGGAAGGTTCTGCACCCGGATCTCGGGTCGGCGTACGATCACCATAGTGCGGAGGCCAAGGGGCGCCCCTTTGTGGAGGAGGATACGGGCTCGACAAATCATACCCATACGGTCTTACGGCACCTTGAGCGTCACCCCCGGGATGTGGAATCCTTGGAGGTGAGTCATAATAGCCGGGTGCCGGTTGCCCGGGGTACAGCGGGGGTCGACCGTATGCCGGTGGGGGTGGGTACGGGTAACGATGATGTTCCGAACCATCGGGCATCGGTGGTGGATAATAATATGGATGATAACTGTACCTTCTATCGTACATGTCATAATAATGAGGGTAATGTGGGTCGCCCATGTACTCTGGACGATCGTGCCATGAAATAGGTCGATGCGGGGGATATCCCGGGGCATACATCGAAGCGTTCGGATCATAGTGACTCATGTGTGGAATGTGATCGTACGGTCCCCGAGGTCGAGGGGACGACGGACTTCGGCTGGTGTGACCTCTTCGTTTGTCCGAGTCTGGCGTTCTCTTCGAGCGTAATTCGTCCAGGGACGAATTACGATCGTGCATTTCAGTGTCCGATGAATCACGACTGTCGTTATCATCATTCTTTCCGTCGCCGCGAACGCGTTTCATTCGGTTTGGATCGGAGACGTCGATTGGTTCCAGTTCCTTCCTTTTGGCCAGCCGTCTGCTTATATTGTACGTCGGAACCCGAAGATTAAAAAAGTAAAATAGTAAAATACCATATGTTAGTGTTAACAAAGAATAGTCGCGGGGTGGTAACGAGATGAACCATCAAATAACCTTCGTATCCTAATTTCTTTCCTTATTCTGATTTTTAAACCTTGATCGGCGAAGGAGCGAGACAGGAATGTTGACTCTAAATAATGATTAATGATTTTCAGCTTGAGTCAAGGATATCGGTTTTTGGGGGGGGGGGAGGAGGTCAACTCCAACGGAGCGAAATGCAAAGCAGATCCATCGCGAACCAATCAATCAATCAATCAATCAACCAACCTTCCATTCCCGGAAATCTTTTCGCTGAATATACGACGAATACATCCGAAAATATTGACTTGCAGTGGTACACCTCACGCCTAAACGTTGATGAATCGATGAAAAGTTTGAGAATTTGATTCCGCAGAGAACGAGCTCACAGTAACGAGCAACAATTACCCAATTATCTCGAACAGGCTAAGTTTTAATCGGTAAGTCCCTTCCATGCGCACGGATAAATCGGGAAACACGAAAAATCCGGCGTCCGAATTATCAATGTCTTTGAGATGATATAAGGACGAGACGACGGAACCCGTGGTTGAACGAGTTTTGCCATCTCGAAGCAAATGCAATTCTTCATCAGTATCCGGAGCCACCAGGGAGGCGTACATGAAGAAATAGGGATTTTGAAGGAATGAACTGGGGCGCAAGCATAACAAATATTTTTCGACACGGTCAGCCTGACTCGTCACGTGACGATTTTCGTCGTAAAAAAATAGAGGGAACACCACCCGTACCTTTTTTCGGATTGAGGCAGGGTTGCATCATAGACCTTTAATTGAATTATAGGCGGCGGATCTATGGGACGTCTATCAGCTGTCAGGAAAAGTAAGGAGATGGTGCATTATTGACTCGTATAATAAGGGTGACGTCATATTAACTAAGCTAATATCAGGTGACTTAATATACGGAAGGTTTCACGAATGGCACAATAATGCCAACGTGACCGCGAATCTTAAATATAATTAATCTTCAGGGCACGGATCGAATATACACGAAGCGCCTCGCGTGCCATGATTTAAAAGAGTAGTCTGAACATATTGGAACGCGTATATCATGTCGGGTGGCGTGATGATTCATTCTTAATGCCCGGGGGTGGTGGATGTTAGGAAGTGGACGCTCACCTTTTTCACCGATGCCACACATCCTTGATTGTTTTGGCTGTTGCCGCAGGATTAGCTCATATTGTCTGGTCGTGTGAAATGGGAATGGAGATTCATCAATTAGGATCGAATGCCTTTGGCATACGAAGATTCGGAAATGACACGAGTTCGTTCAACACCACACTTACATTTCCTGCCTCTCATCCCTCCGTTGCCGCACTGGGGCAAACTGGTAGGATACGATATCATCCATTTGAATTTCAAGGGGGATCTTGTGTGTCCAAGAGGAATAAGGTTAAGTTAGAAGAAGACCTCTGAGGTGTTGGCGCGGAATCGGAGACGACTCAAAAGATTCTGAACTTTTTAATCTCGATAAAATAAATGTGAAGGTTGCTTAGGCTTTTTGCATACACTGTATGCGCATGAAGGGGAGGACATGCACCGGGGGCGCAGAGGTGAGAGAGTTGTTTGCGGGTGCAAATGGACGAGAATGAAATTGCTGGTAAGTGAGTGGTGCCTCTTTTGGTTTAGCCCTCTTGACGCAAGTGTTTTATTCGGAAGACTTTGTTTTTCTTAAAATTACGAGTGAACCCAGTGGTTTTTAAAAGAGCCTGAAATGTCTTTGTTGGTTTTTTTATCGATGGTTCTAAATTTTATCTTTCTAGTTTTTCGGGTTTTGGGACAAACAGTGGTATCGGAGTCACAAAATAATGCCTTTTTATATGTGTACGTATACAGAAATTTTTTTTTTGGATTATGAGATTAATGCTGATAAAGAGATGAGGTACGAGGGAATCCTCATGTGGTTATTATATATACACGAGAGGGAGGGAAATAAGACTAGTAGAGATAAACCGGGGAACAGGGAGCTAATCCAGGTAAAAAAAAAAAAAAAAAAAAAAAAAAAAAAAAAAAAACCAACCTCTTGAAGTTGCGTATTGGTTGTGTAACGATAATGCAAGTTGATTGGAATGACGATTAGCACACAAGGGAATTTTTATGGTACAGTTTTATTTAGTTGGGGGGTTTCTTTATGCGCCGGACATAAAGATTCAGAAATAAAATTTGTTTTTCCCGTTTTCCTGTGGGTTCAAGGATTAACCTGGGTCGTCGAACAAAAAACTATTTTTTTTTTAATATTTTCTTTTTTTTCTGGCTTTTGAAAAGGGGTTTTAAACGCTTTTTTATAAACCGAACTGGTAACTCCATGCTGTATCCCTAAAAAATAATAAATTACAACTCGATCTCTAATTGATCACAATTTCTATACATCAGTAATTATGAATACCAATTGTTAAAAAAACCTTGAAAAAAAATGTCCTTTTTTTAAGCAGGAGTGTAGACACAGAATTAACGACGCACAAAAAAAAAACCTTAAAATTTTAAATGCACGATGGACGAGTATTCTGTTGGTATTCCCGTTGACACGTAACCCTCTTTTTTCATTATTTCTGGTCACTTTTTTTGATGGCGAGCTGTTGTACAAACAACAAAGCCCATCTCTTAATATGGACCGGCTAATTGAGTGCGCGCCTCCAATTACCTGTTTATCAAATTAGAAAAAAAAAAATTGTGTCCGGCTAGTTGTAACAAAGAAAACGGCGAAAAAAGGGACCAACCCCCTTATCTGGAGTCACCTTCCCAAAGATGTGGAGATGGTTCTCCTTTTGCAATGTTTCATTATTCGTCTTTGGATCATGATACGTGAATAAATATAAATAGATGGGCGAGTGGCATGTATCTGATATTGCGTGAGCGTCTGATGTATCATTGCGTCCGAGGATGGCAAATTGTGTGCGCACAGGAATAAAATAATTCTGATTTATTTAATGCTTAATCACCAGAATATATTATGTATATGATGATGAATTAATACCTACTGTACAGTGGGTGCGTTGGTAAATAAAAAAAAATTTTTTTGGTACGCAAAAAGCATCATTTTTTTTAATAATAATAATAATAATAATAATGTTATCCTCTTATCTTCATTGTACAAGTCGATATTGTAATGAAACAAGGTTCTTCACCACCTTTTTTTTTTTTTTTTGGTTGTTCCCTATAATAATATTATCATTATTAATAATAAATAGTTATAATAATAGACACTTTTGATCAGAGTTTGATTAACGTATGGAAATTCCTTAAAAGTCGATGAACAAGTCAAAGGCTAATCACGATTTATACAGAATGGACAGTCCGATACCTTGTGGTTGGCGAATTAGTGATGAGGAAGGAAGGTGTTGTTAGGTGCGAGGCGAGTCACGCGCAATCTTCATGTTGTGAATGTGACCTGCTACCAGAAACAAGGATGGTGCATGTATGTAAATTCTCAATTCGTACTCTATGGGAAGAATCGGTCAAGGGCGGAAAAAGAATCCCAAGAACAAGGATTATCTAAGGTGCATTATTGTTTGAGAGAGGTAAACGCTTATCAACACAAATTCCTCAAATTCAAAAATCAGTGGTCCTGGTTTTTCCGAGTGCCGCACACCCCCTCCAAACACCTGTTATACGAGGATTAAAAACAAAATAAAAACAAAAAAAACCCAATTCTAAAAAAGCCTTTGGGATTTGTGAAAACAAAAATCGTCTTACCACAAAAGGTTCTCATCTACACTATAGAAGTATAAAGAGAAAAAGAGGTGTAGAATCTTGACTGGATCCGGTTGAGGTTCTGTCGTACGCAACTTTTCTTCTATTGACTGACCAATTGTTAAAAAGAGTTCTCCAACAAACAAGTTTCTTTTTTTCCATTCAGTCCCAAAGAGGGATTTTTTTTTAAAAAAAAAAAAAAAAAAAAGAAGGGAAATATGCAACTATCCGAAATTTGGGGCCTGGGACGAAGTCAAGTCAAAAAAGCTCTTGTCCCCATTTGTGTTTTATTGTTTTCTGGGAACAAACTTGTTTGCCTAATTTGTGATGAAAACACTCCTTTTGTTGATGGGAGGCGTGATGTACTACCGCTTTTCACTTTATCAAAAAAACGCTTTTTTTTTTTTTTTTTATGGGCTCGTTTTTACGCGGTTTTCGATCGACAGCGCAGTTTCCGAACGACAGCTCACTCGATAAAAATATCATATTTCTAGTAAAATTCCGAATTTGGAAATGTGGCACATTGCTGGGCTAGTGTCATGAAACGCTAACACACTAATTTCCACCCGTAAATTCGAGACACTCGCTTTTGGAATTCACAAGCATGTCAGATCGGAACACCGAAAGCCTCAAAACCTTAACGTCAATGTTTCCCGGAATTGACGTTGAGGTTTGTGAAGCAGTCTTGAACGCAAACAACGGTGAAATGGGTGCGAGTATAACAAGTTTGCTGGGTATGTCTGATCCAAACTTCAAAGGCGAAGAGCTTGTTCCAATTCAGACGGAGGTGAGTATAACAATGTTATCGTGATTTCCAGTTGCCACTTTGAGATAAATTATCACACAAAGTGTTTCGTGTGGAATACGTAGGATGGCTTGGTGACATCTTCGTCGAGGTTACAGATCGAACGTGACGAAGAGTTGGCAAGACAGTTGGCCGTCGAAGAAAGCGGTATGTCTTCTATATGGCCCGTTGTTTGAAGTTTGATTTGATTTGATTCGATTTGTATTCCATTGACGGTAATCATGCAACTCTCCTGATTCCCAAGGAGAACACGGTCGACCTTCACCACACATCGCAAATCAGCAGCCACAACAACAACAACAACTGTCTTCCGCTTTTCCCGGTTTTTCAGGTTGACAAGATCAAAGCATTACTCGACGGCATAAAGTTTCTGCATGATATTTTGACTAATTGATTTTTTACTGCAGAAGAGTTTCCCGTCATCAAAGAGAAATTTGTTCAAGTAGCTGACAGTAAGCATAATCATCAATCCACCTTGGGTAAACAATTGTGTTCATTCCACGCTTTTACACTAAACAGCGACAAAAAGGAAGGTCAAAGAATGGTATGATAGGTTCAGGCAATCACGTGATGAGGAAGGTCACTCCAACACTCCATTGTACACCAATTTACCCGCTGACGAAGCAGACAATCCTATCCTCGACGAAGATTTCCTGAATGCTCATAGTCGTTACCAAAATACCTTCACTCACGCTTCATCATTAAACTCTCGAACCGACTATGGATCACGCAATACTGATTTCACCAGGGACACCGATCGTCGAAATAACGAACCCATAAAGATCATAAGGAATGATCAAAATAATAATTCGTTGATAAACGACTTATCAAAGAACGAAGGGGGCGTGGCTCCTTACAGGTTAATTGACGAAGGTATGCACTTCTCCCTTTTGGTATTCGCCTACTTGCGAAAATAGGATCATTTATCTCTCTCTCTTTTTTTTTTTTTTATCCTCAAAAGATATTATAGCAGCAACTGATGTCGATAAATCCGAGGGGCCAAATCAAACCAGTCTCACCGAAGGATCCCCGACCGAACGTCGCGATGTTAATAGAGCTTTCAGCAGAGGTATTGTTGGTACAAAGTTTACTATATTACACGGCGTGAGAAGCCCTGATAAAGAATTCACCATTTTTCATTGATTTTTTTATCAGATACAGAAGAGTTCAAGAAAAATTCGTCTGAATAGATGATCTTGGATTTATAAATTTAAAAAATATCTTCCTTTTTGTTTGTTTGTTTGTTTTTTTTTTTTTTATAATACGCTTAAGATTGCACTTATACATACTGTATATGTATTTCAATTTCAGTTTTAATCTCAAAAGTTTGTATGATTTCTTCAAATATTCGAAGAATAATGTAAAATACAAAAGGTACTACCATCATTCTTGTATCATTTAAAAGATTTAATACATTATGCTGTCTATTTGATTGTTGATACAGAATCAACAAAAAAAAAAAAAAAAAAAAAAAAATTAAAATTAAAATGGCGTGCGACATTCAAATCACATACTTGAAGTTAATTCGCGTACATAAATATGTACATGTATGCGTTACTTTTATCGTGCGTTTATGCAGTCAATCAATTCTGGACAAACAATTAGCGGATGAGTAAATGCAATTATGCTAGATAAGTTTAAGGTCTCGGAAAAATTGTAATGATTTCTATTAGGAGTCTCTTCGTGACCGTTTGCTAAAAAAAAAAAAAAAAAACCATCCGATTAGCTTACAACATGCAGGTTAAACTAATAACGCAGCGCAGATATAAATTCCGTCCAACTACCTGGACCTATCCGATTCTGGAAAGTCGACATCCAAATCCTCATAATCGGCATAAGTGTAGCCATTCTGATCGTTGATGTCAACTTGTACCATATCATCATCATCATTTTGATCATCATTGTAATCATCCTCGTCATTACGTTCTATTTCCACCTCAACGAATTCGTCGTCTTCCAGCTCGGCTACCGGTGACGACCCATTGGCTTCATCCTGGTATAAGCTGGCATAATAATTCGCGTAAACTAGATTGTAAAGCGGTAAGGTCGGTGTTTAGTAAGTTAACGGAAAAACTTGCAACATAATTATGCCTATTGATCTTTATATCTTACAGTTTTCACGCTCATCATCCTTTTCATTCACTATTCCTATCTCTGCCTTCTGCTCATTCTCTTGCGTAGTGCCCGCATTTCCAGCGTTGGAAACCATAATGTCTCCGGATACCGTACTACGGACATGCCATGATGGCAGTGCATTTTGTTGCCTGTACGTATAATAAATAAATTATAAATAATCATAATCTAAACTACTACCAGATGATGGGAATGATATTTGTGCCGACCTTCTCTTTTCCGTTTCGGCCTGTCTTTCCGTTTTAGAAGCTTCGTTGTCACCCTGAATGACAACAACTATGTCTCCCGAACTTGTTCCAGTGTCCTGAGAGTATTGTAAATCTTGTTCCTCTGATGTCCCCCAAAATTGCGTCAATAAGCGAAAAGGAAAATAACCAAACAATGCAATTGAAGAATAAAAATTACATACGCGTGGAACCTGGTTGACCGCCCTTTGTACCAGAAGAAACTTGTAGCTTTTCAACCGATGAACTTTGATATTATTACAACAATACATGAATTTATGGTAATGAGGAGATGCGATTACGCAGTGGAGTGTCTATGTATACATACACGGGAATGACCAATTTGTCAATGGCTTTCAACAAATCAATAATGGGCTGACTTTGTTCCATAAACCTGAAAGTTCGCTTTCATTTGATTAGAAAAATGGGAGACCAGGCGTATCAAGTATTATGATCTCTAGGTACCTTCCATGAAGCTTTTCGGTTCCCTTTACATTTTCGGCATTGTCGTTGTGAATCAATTCGGTATGGCACAGGTCACACAAAAAGACTCCACGAGTCATATCGATCAAATTGCGAATCTCAAGAGGTGCGAAGGTTTTTTTACAACCTGGGCATAGATAACCTTTATTTTCCAGTTCCTAAATTATCTGTTGATTAGATTGACCGCAGTCACGCGAGAGTATCCTGTACAGAAATCGTGATCACGATACAAACATTTCTCATTCGGTCGTGCACCATTTCTCGAATCCGATAGATCTTCCATTTGATAACGTTAACGACCTAAATAAGTATATGTGTGATTAGAATTCTAACACATAAATCCGAATCCAATTATGAATTTGTTACTTGTTGCCAGTCTATGTAATAATAGGTTCTAGAAATCGCCCGCTGCTCTGCCTTCTTTGGTTCAGTCTTGGCAAACTCCCTGATCAGGCGTGCTTCTTTCAGCGTTCCGCAAAGCCTGTGGATCTCTTTGACGGTAAGCCCAACACCCCTTGACAAGTTTTCGTCGCTTATTGATTCATGTCTAGTGAGCTGATCCAAGACCACAATGTGTTGCGTCTGGAAGAAAGCTCTGGCCACTCTCATAAGTAAAGCAACAAGGTCAGACATGTCAGTTTCTTTCATGCCACTCATATTTAAAGAAGGTTATCACTGACGAAAGTTGAAAAGGATCGTTGGTGACCACAAGAAAAACCAACAAAGCAAGGCGGAAGCTCCGAGTCAGATTTGAGTTAAACCAGAAAGGTATAGAAAAAAAATTTTTTTTTCGATATCAATACACTAAAGGTATGCGGAAGTGCGAATTAAACAATGGACAATTCATAATTTCAAGACAGGTGAATCTTATGCAAATGGGCTTTCACATGATTGCTAACGTGGTGAATTTATTAATCAATAGCATGTATACTTTTCCATAACTCTTTTTTAGAAAAAAATTTTTTTATAAAGAAAAATTTCCAAGGAAAAAATAAATTTAACATATAACCTTTTATATAGAGATGAGCTTTTCTATGGAGTCTTATTCAAGTATTCTATATTCTAGTCTTATAGAATAATTAAATCAAGTAAAAGAATTCTTTGTCAAATAAGTATCTATCTACTGTACTTTAGTAACTTTAATTGATAAGTTTTTTCTTTACTTAATCTGGATTCTTCAAAAAATAAAAAATTTTATTTTTAAAAAAACAAAATAAAAAAAAACAATTGATTTTTGTTAAAACAATCTTTATTACGCAAGATATATAATGTAACTATACTATTTTTAAATTTGATTGTTTTTTTTTTTAATCTGTAGTTAGATTAATATGGCATGTCTTTATTATATTGGATATTTACAATTAATGTGACTTTTATATATTAACTCATTTATCATTAAAAAAACTATTTTTTTAGATATAAGAAATAATATATATATATATATTTTTACTAATTTAAATTAACTTTTAATCAATAAAAAACTCTTTCCGCTGATTTCTTGATCATACACAAAAAAGATATTTGCAAGAAATTTTTTATTTCTTTGCTAATAAAGTCTTAATACTATCCTTAAAACAACTTGAAGTTTCACTTCAAGAGA
>CAJVPT010004149.1:0-13958 GCA_910592055.1 Acaulospora colombiana
TAAGAGGTATAGACAGTGGATAGGCACATAAGTTTTGGGCTTTGATGTTTAGTCTGTCCTTCCACTGCAGAAGACCTCTATACATACCACTGCTTCAGTAAAGAGGGTTTACCAGTACTTCACATTAGTTTTTCTTTCTTTTAGAACTTTCTTGCCGTAGGTAGAAAAGGTGTATTTTGACTTTACTAGGTTACCGGAAGTCAAGTTTTATTTGGAAAGGAATATAAACAAGTAAAGGGAAGTGTGGGTGATATCTTGAAGTTACCCTTCAAGTTGTTTAAAAGAAAGTATTAAGACTTTATTAACATAAAAGTATAAAACTTCTTGTGAACATTTTTTTTGTGTGTGGTCAGAGGATCAGCGGAAAGAATTTCTTAAAATATTTATAAAAATAATGATACAATAATTATATATAATAATTTTTTTATACAAAACTAAAAAAAACAAAAAATTCAAAAAATTAATTTATTTTTAATTTACTGACTTCTAAATATTTGGATTTAATAAAAAATAATTTTTTAAAAAAATTTTAAATAAAATCATATCTATTTCTGGTAATAATAAAAAAATAGTATTGTTATTTTAAAACATCAAACAATTTGTTTTTAACTAAATATTAATTTAATGAAAAATTTTCATAATATAATTTTTATAAATAAAAGAAAATTGTCATTTTTTTTTGCATCACTGTATAGATTTTTTAAAATAATTGCATCCTTTAAATATTAATATAATCAGTATAATTAGAATATAAAATATTTAATTTTTAATTAATATATATAACATTTATTGAAATTTTTTTAATATCAATAAAAAATAGGAACAATACAATATATTAAGCTAAATAATATGTAGTCATTGATATTAATTATAGTCTACATGGGTGTTCAATTCTTCTTTTTCATTAACTAATGGAGGACTTGGAAGTCTACTAGATGCATTGGAATTATAGATACTTGAACCTTTTAGAAATTGCTTTTCATTCGAGGTAACTGAAGTTGCTATCAAGGCAAGGCTTTCAAGCATCTGAATCTCAACAAGAGGAGGGATAGTTAAGCTAGCTGGTATTTTGAGTGATTCTTTATTAAGTAGATCTTTTGATAAGCTTTCAAACTGACTAGAATTTTCATTATAATTTTTTTCTAATTGTAATATAATTTGCAATATACTTTCCATTGGTTGATCAAAGATGTTTCTATATTTTATCAAAAGTTGTTCTTCACGAGAATGAGTAAATATCTTCCATACTGCTCTAGTCATAAGTTCTTGGAATTCATTTTGGTTTAAAAAAGCCAATTTAGTATATTTTCTACGAATTTGAACTTTTGCTTCACTTATCATACTAATCTGTTTTCAATATTCTTTGTTACTTGATTGTGTAATTGTCTAAATAAGTTCTCAAATTTCATTCTAATTTCAATAGTCAAATTATTACTATTTTGAATTTTTTCCTTGTGTAATGCTAAATCCAATTTGGAAAATTCCAAGCAATTACGTTTAATAAAGACAACAATAGTTTCTACTGGGATTATTTTTAAATTTTTTTCTTCTTCTAATATTTTTTCTATTTCTTTTTCAACATCATTTTTAAATTGCAGCATATTGATTCTTTTATAATATTTTAAATATGTTTCTCCAACATTAACTAGCAGAAAATTAGAAATATCTCATGTGGAAGATTTTTCTTTCTGATTGCTACGTTCTATGAGTCCTGAATTGTTGCGATCTAAAGTACAAAATTTGTTTGGATAAGAGTATGTTCTCTTTGATTATTGTGTTTTAAGATTCTCGAAGAATTGGGTTCAAAGGCCTATTATATAAAGGTCTAGTATCATTGTCTAATTCCATTGCCATTGGTTCTGTGGTATTATTTATTGGCGTACTTCTTTCTTCGCTCACATGATGATCATCATAAAATATAGACTCATCAAGGTCAATATCTTTCTTCAAAGTTCCAGTAAGCATATTGAGTTTCTCTGTATATTCCTTTAATCTATTTAAAATGATGTTTCGATATTTATTATTTAAATTTCTTATTCTTTGATAAAGTCCGGGATTCTTTTCTAATAGTTTTTTTAATTTTTCAAAGTCTCCTAATTTAAATTCTTGCCAATATTTATCTTTATCCGTGAAATTTGCAACTAATAATATTGGTCTAAAAGCTTTGAAATATATGAAAATTGTAATCAAAATTGTTATAATATTTCTAAAATAAGCCCAAGAATTGTTGAAGTGTTTTGAGTGAATAGGATCGTCTCTGTCGTCACGATCTATTAATTCATTTGTCAGATTTAATATTTCGGATTCAATTGATTCGATCTTATTTTTCATTTTATTGAAGCCCTTTTTAAAATCTTTATTTAACGATTTTGTTTCTCTGTTATAAATTATTGCACTTATTGCATTGAAATCAGGTTTTCTTTTAAATGACTTAAATTTCCAGTTATTTAAAATTGATCCTAATATTAAGTATTTTGGAATGTTCTCGTAATTCATTTTAACTGTTGCCACTTTTTTTTGTGTGAAAATATAAACAATGCGTTTCAATTTGTCTTCATTTGTTGTTGCAGTTGAGTAATAATTATCGAGAGTTTGAATGAGATCTTCTTCGTTCCAAGTAGTAAAACTTGCTCAAGAATCTACAATCGAATTAACATTTTCATTGTTGTAATAAGTCAAATAAAGAAAGAATTTAAAGCATTTTGGATCCGATGACTTTATCTGAATATTGAATTTATTCGTTATCTAAGATTTTTCATTGAGTGGTTTTTGACTTATTGTCACATCTTTCTCTTTCTTAAGGTATAATATCCATTTTGTTGATTTATTATTTGGGTACTTGATTGTAATTGCAATATTTTTGCGACTTATGTATCTCTTACTCATTAGCGCTATATATACGGCTCCAAGTAAGGCTGCTGGAATGTTATCATTCTCTTTTTGCGAATTTTCATAATTATTCAATAATTTATTACACCTTGTGACTATATCGATTAAACGCGGATCTGTCAAAATTTCACTTTCTTTTATGATCCCGTTCTCTGGAAGATTGTATATTGTTCTATCAATTTTTTGTCGAACGAATCGAGTTTTTAGTACATCCAATAAGATTTCGTCGTCTAATTCATTTGGTGATGTAAGCATTTTTTAATTTATTGAATCTTTTAACTTGAAGTTTAATTTAGTTATCAAATTAACGACCTTTTTATTAATATATCGATTTTTTACTTTTTCAATTGTCAATTCATTATTGTCTCTAAGCTTTTAATTATCAATTGATATCAAATAGACTAATTTTAATTGTCAATTCACCACTATCTAATTTATGCGATTACTAGTTTTTCTGGAAAAAAAAAATTTTTTTTTAGAAAAATTTTCTATTCATAATTTTCATGTCACAAATTAGTCAATTCATAATTGTTAATTTTAATTATCTATTTATCAATTGCTAGTTGCGTTACTGATCTACTGTATTATGTAGTTATCATATGACAGGTTTTTCCGCTCACGTGTTATTTGTCAATTTATAAGAAAATGTAAAATTAAAAAAATCATTTACTTGCATAATTCAAAGGAATAGTTGGTCTTTTAAGTGTAATTTTTCAGTTTCATAATCCAACCTATTTCTTTATGAGGTCTCATACTAAAGAGACCAATACGTCTAATTGCGAGTCATTGAATAAAACATTGGTTTTTTTCTTTTTGAATCCTTTTTTGTGGGTAGCAAAATTAACACGAATAAAAAATATTCTGCAAAGCAGGGAATTATTTATTAAGTAGGATTTATTTAGTTATACCATATAAATTTAACACATTCGTACTCGTACGTACTTTTTTGGCAATATATATTATTATTATATTATTAGGTCACAGTAGGAGTTATTATAGAATTTATTTAGAACTCCAATATTATAGATCTTTATTGTATTTTTATATACCATAGCAAGTTTCGATCGTATAATAAATATGCATGCATGCAACGTAAAGTTAATAGTGATCTTTGTTAAATTTCGGTATTGTAGGTTTACGCGTCAGTACAGTATATGTAGATAAATATTATACAAATTTGCTTTATGTATAAGTTTAAGCTTATCTGTATGGGACTTCACTAGTAATAATAGCTAAATTAGTTATCTCCTGTCGTGTCATTAGAAATGTGAAATATTTATGTGGTGTTCTCTTCCTTAAAACATATTGTTATGATTTTAATATTTCTATTTTATGTGAAAAGAACAAACAAACATCAGTGATATTTAATTAACATATTAAAAGTTCATATTTTTTTGTTTTTACAGAATTTTTATAAATATACAAAAAATTTCTTAAAAAATAAACTTCAGATATTACTTGAGAGAAACATGAGTCAACAATTACTTTGACAAGAAAAGGTTCCATCTATTGATGTTTACATTTTGGAAGATTTAAGAGAGTCAAATAAAATATTTGTTGGTGACCAAGAACAAATCATTGATCTTAGTTGCGAGGCCGATGAAATTCGAACAATGGTCAGAGATATTATTAACAAATACCCTAATATTAAAACCACTTTGAATCTTCGCGAATTGTGGATACCATTCAAAACGAGTAGAGCTAAAAGCATCCCACATCCACAAAATGCTTTTATGCTTTTTCGAAAGGACGTGTCAAAAGAGTTTTATAAAGCCAATTAATCTTTATCAGTCGGTGATTCTTCCATTATTGCGTCGAATAGATGGAATGGAATTTCTAGTAATGAAAAACAATTTTGGATGGATTTAGCGGATGTTTGTAAGAGATTGCATTCTTGCAACTATCCAAATTATAAATATTGTCCAGAAAGGAGAATTGATACTGCTGATAATGAAAGAAAGAAAAAAAGAAGGTCTCGTAGAGAGAAGGCTGCTCCTTATGCTTTTAGAAATTCAAATCTTACAAATATTACGAAGCAAGCTTTCGTCAACTCCCATCATTCCAAGTCAGCATTTGAACATTTCATCCGAAACAGTTGTTCCTTCATCTTCAATCACTAAGTCTACGCATAGACCTACTGCTCGATCATCAGCAGTTAATGTTCGAAACAGGCGAAAGATTATTAATCGAACCACTCCATACTCAAACTCACCACGCAAAGCTGATAAACAGAGACATTCAAATATAACTTTGGATACTTTTTCTGAGACAATTTCTTCAACCATCAATGACAGCACTTGCAAAAATTCTGTATCCACTTCAGCGAGCAAATATTGGGATCAACATTTCACGGGACTTGATGCATATCCCGAGTTTACAACTTATGATGACAACATATCTCTCAATTATCTTCAATTCACAGTACCTTTTGATAATGCGCAATACGTAAGGCCCGTAGAGCAGTCGTTTACGTTTGAGACCGATTTCTATCCAAATCTCCCAGGTCTTAATTATGACGTAATTGAACCAAGCTTTTTTTCTTCGGATCCATCAGGAGAAATTGTGTTAAACATGGAATCAGTTGATCCGACAAATATTACCAACGAAAATCCACCCTATATAAATCAGTTATCACTTTTAGGCTTTGAACCATTATATTATCCCAATTCTCTAGAATTCGGTGTCATTGACCCTGCATTACTTTATCTGGATCCACCTTCTTTTACACCTTTTTCCTATGGACGTAGTTCTAATATCTATCAAGAGATTCCTTGATAGATTTGTAATAATTTAATTTGAATTATTTACGACAAATGTCAAATGGTTACGGAACAAAATAATTGATTAAATTAGCGTAATCTAGCACTGACCCATAAGAGAATCTGTTTAGTTCAGGGGCAAGATCTTATCTTATAGCACCTCCCTCTTATCGCGAAATGAAATGTGTACCCGTGATTATTGGAACACTAAGTTCAAGTAGCAATGTCCAGAGGCACATTCAATGTGACATTAGACAACATTTGATGAATTCAATCGATAAGTTAATTTTTTTAATCTTTTTACGATAATATTTTGCTAATAATTAACACTTTTTTATTCAGGTTACATAATTTTGGTCTCTGCATCTTATTTGTTATAAATTACGTGAATTGTGCCTCATTATTTTAGGTCAGTAAATTATTTTTTGAAATTACATTATGAATAATTTTAAAATAAATGTTATTAATACGATTTTCAAATAGTATCCTGAAGAGGCGTGCTCCTTGGATAAGTTGGTGTTCTAATATCACGGTTAGACATTTCGTCCTTCGATAATGGGGAATTGGTGCTATTGGATAGGTTCTTGCGAGCTCTTACCCACAGGGGGCGATTAAAAGTAATTGGGTACTGTTTCTACTAAATTACTACCTTTTATTCTACCCTTAATTGCTCTCTGTAGCTCAGAATGTTAGTGAGGATTATTCGAAGCAATTCTTCTTTGAGCTTTTCACGTTCTCTTTGGGGTTTGGTTCTGGATTAAGTTCTTTTATTTGGTCTATTTTGTTTCCGTAACTTTATTTTTATTTTATAATATCAATAATTTAGATCTTATAAATATGTTATTATTGACAAGATCCCGATTTTTTATTAATTATTTGAACCTTTTTTATCTATACCTGCATGAATTCACTTTTGACGGACGTATATTCTGATTTTAGTCATAAGATTATATTAGAGCTTGTATTTAGAACTCGTACGTAAAATGTTATATAGTATATAAATTATTAACAATAAAAAATCACGATCAATTACACCAAACTATAAAGGGTGCGAGATTTTTTTTACAACTTTGTCCGAATTGAGCAGTGATCAAATTCTGACCAAAAGATAAAACATAAAGATGGGGTTATTTATATTTATGGTTTCTAAGAAATGATAATATACATCTGCTACACACGATGCTAATTTATACGTACAGTGGGTCATCAAAAAGGTCCGGCCAATTTATTTTTTTAAATTTTTTAAATTTTTTTTTTAATATATATATAATACAGGTTTTTTTCTTTTATTTACATTAAATAAACTCGTGATTTGACCATAAACGTGATAGCTATAATATGGGTAAACCTTTGTCCTTGGATCAGCGTGGCGCGATCTTATACGGGCATGCTCGAGGCGATACAAGTCGAACTATTGCCAGCAGGCTAGGATGTGGAAAAAGTACGGTTAACGACATCATTAAACACTCTAAAAAAACTGGAACAGTCGTTCCGAACAAATCACCAGGCAGACCCCCGCTTCTTACCTCTCTTGATCAAGTCCAACTCAAGGATCTCATCACGAACGACGAAGAAAATAATCGCCGTTTGTCTGCCATAAAAATTAGAAATGTCTGGTCAGCACGTACTAAAAAAATTATCTCTACCATCAATATTAGATGGAATCTAAAAAAAATAGGACTTCGATCTTGCAGGCCCCGCCCGAAACCATATATCTCTGAAACGAACAGCGAAAAACGTTTAGAATTCGCCCTCCAACATAAACACTGGAAACCCTGGCAATGGAAAAGAATTTTATTCTCAGACAAATCCATATTTACCCTATTCCAATGTAGTGATCGAATTTGGCGAGAAGCAAATGAAGAACTTAAGCTATCCTGTATTTCTGCTTCAGCGAAACACAGTCCAAGCCTAATGTTCTGGAGGTGCTTCACTTATGGTGACTTAGGTCCTATTGTTCCTCTCTATGGATCGGTTACTGGTGCTGCACATGCTAAAACTGTTAAAAAATATGTCGTACCCACCATGCAAAAAATTTTTTCACGCTGTAGTATTTTTCAGGAGGATAATGCAACGTCGCACAAGTCGAAAGTCGCCACAGCCATTTGCGAAGCTCACGGAATCAAAAAATTATCATGGCCCCCCCAGAGCCCCGACCTGAATCCTATAAAGAATTTATGGTATAAAATGAAAGAGGCAATTCGTAAAAAATCTCCTGCCCCGTCAAACCTTAAAAAATTAAAAAAATATGTGAAACGTGCATGGAGAGATCTTCCATTCGAATATTATCAAAGACTGATTGACAGCATGCCCGATCGAGTCAATGCAGTCATTGCCGCGAATGGATATCATACGAAATATTAATAATAAAAATTATAGATAGAAGGTTAATAAATAAAAAAATAAAAAAATTTTTGGATTTTTATTTTTTTAAGTTAAAAAATTTTACTATTTAAAAGTGACCGGATCTTTTTGATGACTCACTGTACGTCATGGTCAAGAAATTCTATTTGTTCGCGTGAAAACAGCGACATCGAAGTCGCCGTTTTCACGTGGTTGCTATTTAATTCTATTTTACATCAAACACAGGGGATTGTAAAAGGCTTTCATCATCATTTAAGACTTCTGAGAAATCTATTGTAATCGTCAGAAGCTGTTTCAAATACTTGGGAGTAATCCAAGCTTTTACGAGAATGGTTGCTGGACATCGGGTTAAATGTAGCGTTCTATTTACCCAAAATTTAAACGTAGATATACTATGGCAATTTTTAATAATTTATTAGAGAATATTTTTGTAGAGAAAACTGCAATTACGAACTGTAAATTTAATTTTTACGAATAAAACTGTTTTTTTTAATGAATATTTTATTTTTGATTCCCGGTCTAGTTAAACTTATAATCTTTGGTCTGGTCAGACTTGTGATCTTTGGTCTGGCCAGACTTTAATCTTGTGGCTGAAATGTGAATTTAAATTTTACAAGACAAATTGAAAATGTATGTCGTATTCTATCGAATTTGGAATTAATGATAATATGCATTAACATAAAAAAATTAGTACTTTGCTTTATACTCAGGTCAGACTTGATTAAATTATTACATTTAACCCGATGTCCGGCGACCATTCTCATAAAAGCATTTGACAGCAACTTCTGACGATTATAATGGATTTTAAAAGAATTATATTGCATGGATTTTTGGATTACATGTTAAACATAAAAATTTAAAAATTTAAAGTAACGATAAATGGTAAAATAAATTGTAATAAAAAATTATTCTCATTCCAATCTTTTTAATTTCGGAAAATATTATAAACTAATCTTATTGGATATAAACCTGCTTCATCGGCAAAACCGCTAATAAGTCCTTCACGAATGCGTTCGCCTGCAACTCTTTTATTTCCTTTGATAAAATAGACACCCGAAGAATATATTGTGTAAGTCGCGCCGATTACCGGTATAAAACGAATATATTTTTGTACTTTATGCTCGTTTACATCAGAAGAGCTAAGAATTTGCAATTTTATACCTTCATTATTTAAGGTTGAAAAAAGACCCAATAAATCTTTAAGACTTTGTTCCCTTTTATTTTTATAATATTTTTGAATATATTCATCATCAGCATTGTCAAAAGGAAAATCAACGCCAATTACTGGATAATTTCCAAAATTTTTTCTTATTGCTTCTATGTTTTCCTGAATCCAATTTCTTTTGCAATGAGTAATTATAATTATAATTCTTTTTTCCTCATACTTAAATATTTCTTTAAATTCTTCAAAATATTCACTGTCGGAATTAGTAAATCTACCCTGGCTTTTGACGTAGCAGATATAGTGGATCGGAAAACGAAGGTATGAAAGTCGATCTCTTATAAATCCAACCGCCTTTTTATTTTCAACAGTACCACCTTTTGGTTCCCCTAACCCAACTGTATCAAATATTCCAAATTCTTCATTAAATTTAAATGTGACATCCGGAGTACATCCTTTTCCTCCATCATTAATTTCGAATTCATTATCATTTTCATAAATTTTACCTTTATACAGCATATTAGCAATTGTGGACTTTCCACATCCGGTGGCTCCAAATAAAATTACATTTGTTGTCTGCTCCATTATCAAACTGTTTTAAATTTATTATTTAAATGATTTGGTTGGTTTAACCGCTTTATATATTGATTTTTGCTATAATTAATTAATAATCTAATTGGTTTCAATAATGGAACAATACAGTGTTAAAAAAAAATCGAGTGTTAAAGACAATTTTAGACTCGATGCTATAAATAGATGTTGCGTGATGCAGATCTCTATTTCTGAATTATAAAGTCTCGCGACTTTGATCGTACGAAATAAATAAGCAGAGATTTTTTACCAAAAATAAGTGACAAGGTGGGATGTTCTTCGTGCAGCACCTGTTCACATAGAATATTCGAAAATCGAAGTTTGCGGTTTAGCGGAGTTTATAATTTATTCAATAAAGATAATTTGTGTAACAGAAGGAATATCATTTAAAGGTTATTATTTATTAAATAATAACTTGATTTAAGATTATTGGTGTTTTTGATAAAATTTTTATTATGAATTTATTGTATGAATATAATTTTTAGAAATTTTATATTTAGTTAATATAGAATGATGTGTAATACTTTTTGAATCAGTTTGTTTTTCTTATTGTAAGAAATATAATACTTACAAAATAAAGTTATATTTTTATGATTATAAATTAATTATTGAATTCATTTAACTATTTTAAGAATAGTTTTAGATGTAAAATTATTAATTGTAAAGAAATTAAATTTAAAGATAAATAATTTTTATATATTTTTAAATATCACTATCACTATTATTACCCAATCACATGATTTTGACCAAATTTATCAATTTCCGCCAATTTATTTTTAGGCGTAATTCTAAGATTATTTCAGATCATCAGAGCAAGTAAAACATCAGATGTTTATAAAACGATTTGGTTCACTGCTTCCGCCAATTTATTTTTAGGCGTAATTCTAAAATTATTTCAGATCATCAGAGCAAGTAAAACATCAGATGTTTATAAAACGATTTGGTTCACTGCAAACCCAACACGACTTTATTCACAACATTTATCGATTATGGAACGTCATTATAACTTTGTTTTTTTTGGACCCTCCGGACAGGGAAAATCTACTATTACTAATATGCTTCTTAAAGGCGACTCTTATGGGGCAAATTTGTCTATAGTCAAGGACACTGCAACTGAATTGGCTCCTAATATAACATATTGCTATAATGAAAAATTTAAAATATTCAATATAACTGGATTCTGTGAGGAATTTGTAGAAACTTACGAACGTAATAAGATCATTCAAAATATTAGAGTTTGTTTCCATGAAAATAAGGTGCCAGTCAATTTTATTTGCTACGTTAAAAAGAAGGAAAGATTCACCGAATATGATCGTAAAAACTTTGAAGAATTTAGAAAGATGTTTAATTCCGGGGAAAAAAATTTCATAATTATAATTACCCATTGCAAAGAAAATTGGATTGAGGATAACATGGAAGTAATAAGAAAAAATTTTGGAAATTATCCAGTAATTGGCGTTGATTTTCCTTTTGACAAAGATGATGATGAATATATTCAACAATATAATAAAAATAAAAGGGATCAAAGTCTTAAAGATTTATTGGGTCTCTTTTCAACCTTAAATAACGAAGGTATAAAATTGGAATTTTCCGACGTTCCAAAAAAATTCGGAAATAATGTGGTACAGTATAAGAAATTGATGTGGTGGTGTGTTTTATTAGGGTTTTTAATCTATTACGTACGTGGTAAGGGTAACTAGGAAATAAGTTATGGATGAATTTATGAATAATATGGGTTGGGTTACAAAGCTTACAAGATTATTCTAGGTAAAAAAATTTGGGATAAAATATTTCGTATTTGTAAATTTTTATAAAAAGATTTAATCGCTAAATTAGCTTTTTAATTATATTACAATTATTCTTATAAAATAAATGAAGTTTAGTTTACTAAAGCGCACAAACTTAAAATTAGTG
Source organism: Acaulospora colombiana (assembly GCA_910592055.1). NCBI lineage: Eukaryota > Fungi > Glomeromycota > Glomeromycetes > Diversisporales > Acaulosporaceae > Acaulospora > Acaulospora colombiana. The sequence goes on from CAJVPT010004149.1 coordinate 11,680, forward strand.
TACATGGAAAATTTGTACGTATCACTAAAATATAATATAATTTGATTAATGTGAATTAATCAAATATTTGTTAACCGTTGGAAGACGTATTTAGATTTCATAGGGAACATTAATTACACCTGGAGAACGAGCCAAAATTGAAACTTACCTTTAGCAGGCTCAAAACGTCAGAAGAGTATTTCGTAAACACAAGATCCGAAAATTTAAATTTTAATCCAAATCGACTTGAAAATGTTTTTAATATATAATATTGATGAAAACAATTTAGCGTGTGCCTGTGGAGTTTCTAAACCGATTTTATTGTTAAGTTTATCGATGATGGTCAGACTTTGAGTGATCGCCTGTTGATGGATAATAAGTTATCCATTTTACTATTTCAACGTAAAAGTACTATATGTGAAATATACGATCTTACATATACTTTTATCCTGACATAGAATCGATATTGTTAAATTAAAAACGTCAAATTTCTTACCTGTAAATAATACATAATTTATTTGAAAGAACATTAGGCTACCGACGCGCAAGAACACGTGGATAAGATATTGTAACAAAAGAAATTGAAATACGGCTCTAGTTACGTGACTGATCGTCGCGAGAGCATCGAAGGGTGTCGTGAACCACAATCTTGTTCGCGACATGTCATGGCAAATGATTGAAGAACATTGTGTATAAGATTTTATTTGTTTAATTTTATTGGATTTTGACAATTATGTGAAAACGCAGACATTGATGTCGCCGTTTTCACGTGATCTGTTTTAATTAATTAAATTAAAATTATTTCTTTAAGTTTTATGAGTGGTTTTTTTAAAAATATAGCATAGGTAACATATTAATTAGTAATAATGGATGTTACTTATATTATATTTTATATAATAAAAATTTTGATCAAAAAATTTAAGATTTTTTATTTAGAACGCGAGATTAATTTTAGTTCCATTTTAGATAGGCACAAGAAAGGATTTCCAGCTCAGTACCGAACAATTCAAGTTTGAATTGAACGTAATAATCAATTGTATATTTAACTATTAACGACATTACCGGTAATTGATTATATAAGTATTGTATTAATAGAGTTCTTGTGCTTTAGGCGCATTATATGGTAATTTAATATAAAAATATCCATTTCTGCATAAACGTGATTATATAAGATTGACCAGGTAAAGATCATTAAAGTCTGGTGTTATGGGAACAATAGGGATGAGAACGCGATATTGTGGCGCGTCGCGTAATAATAGTGTCAGTGATGATGGAATGATGTAATAATTGGTAATAGCATATAATGGGTGTTTACGCGTTAACAAGGCATATAAATAGGATAGTTTTAGAGTTAGTTTCGAACGACAAGTTCTAAGTTCTAGATCAGAGACTTAAAAGTTTCGTTTTAGAACACTTCTCTGTTTTTGCACACTCGCGCTTTATTAAATAAATGCTATTTCGCTTCGCACAATAAACAAGATACATTCTTTAAAGTATAAACTAAGTCCGCGCCACTACAGTAAAGTAAACGCCTTTGAAAAGGAGAGACGCGACGTTACTTTTGCACCGTAAGAGAGTGACACTTGTAATCTTGAGACGCGCCTAGAGGGAAAGACGGTCAAGAAGAGATTAGCAAGTGCGCGAAAGTCGGCCAAATTGTAACCGCCTCGGAGTTAAAGCCTTACCTTATTTTAGTGCCATAATCCAAGCGTTCGGATTATCGTCACGCGAAGAGTGAGCCGTTTTAGCGACAGACTCGCCGGTGACGACAACACTGGTCAGGCGGAAAATCACGCAAAGTTTAAGGCCTCATACCCAGTTACGAGACTTGCGGGCTCATATAAAATTCTAACATAATACCGATAAAAATCTGGTCAAATGGGAATACATAAAGTCTTGGCGGACTTACTCACCTTAGTTATAAAAAAATAAACCATGTTATTAAGACCGCAAAAACTTAAAGATATATAAATGAAAAAGCTATTGAGGATATCAACTATTTAGTGGTTTTTGATGTTATAGTTGAATGAACTAAGAGTAAAAAATGATTTTACTCTATTTTTATCGATCTGGCCAGACTATAAGATGAAGACACCTAGTCACGAGACTTTATCATAAAAGTCTGGTCAGACTATAGATCATCAGATGATGATCGTCGTTTCAGTTTTCACATGATTATTTCCATTTTTATTTGGATATAGCTAATTATAGCTAGCATAACAAGAAAAAACTCATGTCTTTTTACTAAAATTTTAGATATAATTTTTTATTTCAGAACGATTTAGGTATGTTAAAACAAG
>CAJVPT010004150.1:0-13956 GCA_910592055.1 Acaulospora colombiana
TGCAGACTTTGGTTGTTATTGTATAGCCAGTAAAGTTTTTTTCGATTGTTGTGATTAGTGGGTCGTAAAAGATCCTCCATAAGAGTGGGGAGATTGTATTTTCTTGGTCTATACTATCATTGACCTCGTATTCCTCTGTTGGCCCATGACATGTGAGAACTATATTATGTCTTTGGTTGAAAATGTTGTGTAGGATGTTGATTATCTGTGTGGAAATTTTTATTCGTTCTAAGGCCTTGGTTAGTATCTCTAGATTCTCTGAGTTATATGCTTTTGACATATCTTGACTGAGAATCCATGCTTGTTTTTTTGTTTCTTTAGCATGCTCGATAATGTTGTTTATTATATGGATAGGTTCCTGTGTGCTGCATCCTAGCAGTGCAGCCCAATTTAGTTCTGATAGGATCTTATTCTTTGTTAGACATGAGGCGATTCTATCCATTAAAATCTTGATAAAGATTTTTCTTCCTGCATCCAGTAATGTGATTGGTCTTGTTATGTCAAGGTTGTTCTGCCAGTCTTTTGGTTTAAGAATAGGATATATGGCTCCTTTGCTCCATTCTTTGAGTGTGGAACCTTCTTTGATGATTCGATTGAAGATGTTCTTGATTTCTTCAAGGGCCAGTTTGCCCAGTTTCTTGTATACTATGTATGGGATTTGGTTTCTTCTTGGGAAGGACTTTGTGCTTCTATCTTTGATTGCTCTTTTCAATTCTTCTTTAGATATTTCTGTTAGAACTGTGTTGTAATATCTGTGATCGATATTGTCCTTGGATCTGTATTCCTCTTTCCCTGAGGAGTGATCCACTATTGCTATGATGTTTTTTGTTGAAGTCCAGGGCTTGAAATGTTTTCTAACTGCAGCTTTTATTTCTTTCGGTTCAATCAAAATATTTATAGCTTCCCCTTCTTCTAGGATTATTTTGTTTAGAGTAATGGATCTTTTGGGTCTGTCCATAATACTGTTTATCATTGCTTTTTTGTTTGTTGCTAGGAAAGCTTGTCTGGTTGCTATTCTTTGTTTGATGACTTGATTTTTCCTTCTTTGGGTTATTGCACAGATTAGGACTTTATGGGCTTTTATCGTATCTTGTGTGAGTGTAAGCCAGTGGGATAGATAATCATTTGGGTATGTTTTCATGATCCTTTCTATTTGTTGTTTGAGATCATTTAGGTTTCCTTGCAGATGTTTTTTTATATTAGGGGGTGAGCCATCTGTTTTCAAAGCCACCTTTATTTTATTTCTGAGAAGTTGTAACTGTAGAAGTGGTCTCTCTACTGACTTGTCTTCTGTAGATATTCTTTTTTTCTAATAGTTTTTCTTTTTGGAAATATATAGCTTTGCTGCTCTTAAGAGATGGTTTTGTAGTTTGTTCCATTGTTTGTCTATGGACATAGGCTCAGCTTTTTTGTTGTTTAAAGAATTCTCTATTTCTAGTATAAATTTTTCTATTGTTCGTTGTTTGTTAATTGCCAGTTGTATCTGGTGTTAGGTTTATAATAGGTTAGTTCTTTCCTTGAGCTTAGTTGCCATGCTTCTATTTCTGTCATGACTGGCCTATGATCACTGAGAATAAGAGAGTTTAGGGGTTCACCAATGATTGTTTTCTTGCTTTGCCAGATAGGTAATATATTCATACATATTTGATTTATTCTGCTGCTGCATGTATTTCGGCTCCAAGAGAATTCTCTTTTGGTAGGGTTGTAAAGTCTGTATGTGCCTTCGAGGCAGTTGTCCACAAGGATTTCTATCTGGGGCCTGAGGGCTTGTTGGCTGTACTTCTTCTACCTGCATTGTCTCTATCCCATGCTGGATTAGGTACACCGTTCAGATCTCACAAGACCAGGAGATGCCAGTCTTTTTGAATGGCTTCCCTGATCCATCGTCTCAGTTGGTTTAGGATGCCTTGTCAGTTCTTGTCTCCCTGTTGAACTGGAAAGTAAACTCCTATTATTCTTAATTTTTGTTTTTGGGGAAGGCCAAATCTATATGGATAAGTCTTCCTGGTCATGTATCATACTTAAAAACTCTCTTTGTCAACTATTTGTTGAGCATGATATTCAGTCCTTGTCTTATCTTTTGTTTTTCATCATAGAACCATATTATATTATATTTTGGATGCTTCCAGTATTTGGATTGTGAATTTGTCTTATTTGTCTCTGTTGTTACGACTATATCCCATTGCTTCATGGCACACCAGGTGAACCAGTCAGTCCTTTTTTGATCATTGACCAAACCTTGGATATTGTGTGTTGTGGCTTGCCAAATGGTATCTTTTAGGTTTTCTTCAGTTTTGTTTGGGTCATTATTTGTTATGTATTGTGTTTCGTTTGTCTGTGAATTGGTAAGTGTGATAGTGTTGTCTATATCGTTGGTTATTGTGTTTCCTATTATGGAGGTATTACTATTATTTATGATATTCCCTATGTTTTGACTTATTGATAAATAGGAGTGAGTTGGATGAATTCGAGTTCAAAGTATTTGTCAAGGCATTAAACATTCTGTCCATGTTTTGGTCCAATCTATTCATAGTGAAGTGGATATGTTGTTGTTTGGCTTGGATATCTTGAAGATTGTCAGGTGCCTCTTCATTGTTTTCTGCTATGTGGTTATGGTTCTCTTGATGTTCTGAAGTTTCTCCACTTGTTCTATATATTCTTGATTGTAGCTCTCCAGGTTGACAATGCATTTATCTAAGTCTGCAATGTCTTCCCTGATCTCCTTGATTTCTTCCCTGATTTCTCCCCTGATTTCTTTTAATATCTCTAGGATTTCATCCATTGTGTTTGTTGACTTTGATTCGAAGAATTGGTTGACTCTAGTTCATTGGCCTTGTCTGGCTGCTGCTGCATATAATTTTGGTTTAGTGGCATTGTGTTTTTGTTTGGATAAGTTTCTAATTGCACCTGTTCTTACTGGTTTGTATTTGGTATAGAGTTTGCCAAAATGTTTGGCTTGCTCTGATCTGTACTGCTTCCATTGTGCATGGCGTTCTTTTAGTAGGCAGTTTGCTACTAAGTGATCTATGCTGCTACAGAGGCTACATAGTTTGGTTTCAATGGGTTTTTATTCTACTATGGTTTCCCCAAGTTGAAAATTTTCTTTAGTGGCTGCTTCTCTGGTTTCCTCGCTTTCAAAGCTGATTACCGCAAATCTTTTTCTTTTGTATGAAAGGTATCTTGGGATGTAACATGTTTTAGCCTTGGTTTGCTCACATATATGTCAAAGATCGAAGGCTGTTGTGTTTGGTGGAAGGTTAGTTAGTTTGGCTGCTATAGCCCCTCTTTCTTTCATTTGTTCAATGTTCCATTGAGTATCGAAAACTCTGACTGAGTCTGCTCTTAGTAGGACACTCCATTTGTTAATAACTGCAATCTTGTTTTCTTTGTCTGCGTAGGTTATTGTAGCAGTTTGTCACATTTGTTGGGTTGTCATAGTGATATTGGTGATCTCACCATATTTGGCAAAGGTTTATCGTACTTCAATGAATTTAACTTCTAGGGGTATGTCCCACACTATGATACTGTTTTCTTTTTTTTGTATTAAGAATGTAGTTTCCATGTGTTCGAGATACATATTACTTGTATCTGGTAAGATTACATTGCATGCCTCTTCTGCAGCTTGTTTATCCTCAAATATGGCTATGATGTGTTTATTTTCATCTTTTATTCACTAAAGACAGACATAAGGCCAGCGAGAGAGTCAAAACTCTTAGTAAGGAAGGCGACTTTTTGACTTGTTGTTCAGCCTGGAATTGCGCTTGCTTTTATTTCTGTTTTGGCTCTTTCTCTTTCAAATTTTGTTCTTCTATCATATAGAGATCTGGGCCTGGGTCTGCCGAAAGTGTTGGTTTTGGTTTTTCCATTTCTTTTCTCTATCTGCCATTCTTCTTCAAGATTTCGGTCTGTTTGAGAGATATTTTCTTCAGTTTCTTCTTTCAAGTCCATTTCTACGTCTAAGTTGATGGTTCGTACTCCTGTTTCAATGTCTTCTGGTTGTGTTACCGAGCTTTCTTTTAGGTTTTCAGTAGCAGATGTGCTTTCTCTACTAGTTAATGTTGTCGAAATTTCTTCTTCTACTTGCTCACTCCAGGTGGAGTTGTTAGTTGTCATTCTCTTGGATACAGTGCTACTTGGGCCTTTAAAAGTTGATTGTTGTTTATTGTTGGGACTGTTCGTGTGTTTTTCTGGTCTGTTTTCTTCTCGTAAGACTGTTTTTCCTTTGTTTTTATTGGTTTCTTTTCCAGTGTCCGGGTTCGATTCTTTGCGTATATTTCTTGTATTACCCTTTCTAAGATATTTTCATTGTAGTTGGGTCACCCCAAACTGTATTGATTTCTGGGTTCTCTTAGAGAACTCATCTCGTCCGTTCACTTTCTTTCTTTTCCCAATATTACCAAAAAAGGAAATTTTTAAGAAAAAAGGATCTGTGGGAAAGAGTTTTTTTTTTGTACTCAAGATCACAATAAAGAATCAAGGCACTAATTACTTCTTATAAATAAAACAATAAGCTAAAAGATCTATGGATGATTCCCATTAAACAGAAATGATCAGGGCTATTTTCACTCAATACAAACTCACTAATCAAGAAGTAGACAAAATTAATAAAGAATGCAATAGCCAGTCCTTAAGGCTATATAGAACACACATCATCTTCATATGCTTATTAGTACATGCCTTAAAACAAATCAAAGCAAAAGCTTGCTATATGCCCAGAAACCCATATATACTTAAGAGAAGAGGATACACAGTTATATGTTTTGCAACAGTAAAAAATCTTAATAAAGCACTCAAACAGCACATCTTTCTATATGGATACAAACTTACATGGAGTGCTAAAGAATATTTCAAGATAGGTATGCAATAACAGAATAAAATCATAGAAGAAGCAAACATCTCACTACAAGAGGGATGTGGAAAAGCAAAATATAAAATTAGCAGTATTCATATTAAAGAAACAGATGAATCCAGTACAAACTAACATAACATTTACTTGGATAGAACAGATATTAGATTTAACAGAAAGCCTATATGGAGAGAAACTCCTATAGAAGAAATTAATCCTGGATATGACATAGAAAATTCTGATACAGAGTCTGAAAAAAGAAGTTAAAGATTCCATAGAACAAATACAAGAAAACCAAGACTAAGACACAACCAACAACTAGTAATAGGAAGCAATAAAGAACCAATTAATATACAGAAGAGAAGATATAGAATACATAGTTTTAGAATTATCAACAATATGACTATCAAATCTAAAGCAGAACAAAACCCATTGTAACAAATTCTATATAGCCTAAACAAACTAAATAGCAGAATGAGTCACATTAAAAAAGAGACCCAATTCTACTCTGGATCTATAAGATAGAAAAAAGTTAATCACTCTTAAAAGTTGCACCAGTCCAAATAAGAAACACCAGTAAAGAACAATATCCACAAGAAGAATCTAGTACTTCCTGAATCAAAAACAATTTCAAAGACAACAATATAACAACAAATACATTTTTTTCAAACAACTTTCCTACCACTACACAATATCTAAACAATTTCATCAAGTTGATCAAAACAAATAACATCAATAAGAACCTTAAAGAACAAATAATATATCAGAATAACACATTGCAATTCACTATATAAGAAACTATAACTATAGGGACACACAATATAAGAGGAATAAATACAATACTTGATCAACAGTGTTTATATGACAAGATATAAGAACTTGATATAAAAATCATGGGTATCAGTGAAACAAAACTAAGGAATGAAGTAGCAGAACATGTCTTCAAATTCCGAAAGACATATAAATTCTTCTACAGTTATAATGACATAAATATAGAGGGTCAGGTGTGGGTCTCCTTATAAACAAGACATATAAAAAAATTGGAATCGATTGAAAAAATAGAAGGCTATATCATAGGTGCAAACTTTCTTTTAAAGAAATGTAAACTATGTATATATAAAATCTACTTAACATATGAAAAGACAAAAAGTAGATGACTTCAACAAATACTACAAAAAAGAATCCTAAATAAATAATGACAGAAATTCAAGATCATTATTATGGGAGATTTTAATATAGTAGTAAATCCAATAACAGATTGATCCCCATCTGAAAAGAAGGTAATATGGTACAAAAAAGCTGAAATTGGTATCTTCAACTTCTTAGAAGCTTGAAACTTTACCAATATCCACAATATATGTGAACAAAACAAGAGTACATATATATGGTCTAACAATTATGCTTATAGCAAAATTGATTATATCTGGTCTACAACTAATATTAGCCAAGAGAATCTAAATAATTTTAAAAACATTTCAATGAAGTCAGTTACAAATATGATCATACTCTTCTTCTAATCAGGTTGATAAATAACATATTGTTAAAAGATAAACAGTATTTAAACCAGAAAAGAACACAAGGCAAAATGATCTTTGATTCTGTCCACTTAACACCAATGCAATGGGAAAAATTTAAACAATGGATTAAAATTAAAATAATAGAATATGACTAATTACATTTATACACTAAAAACTCAATATGGACTCAAACATGACTGGATCAAGCATGGCAGGAACTTGAAAATATTCTTGTCAAAGGTACATATAGAACTCTTAAAAAGAAAAGAATATATTCAACACCAGAAAAGAAAAAATTTAATTTACCAGTAAATAAACAAGAGTATAAAGCTTATAGAGAAGCCAACAGAGTTCACTACCTACTAAAAAGACTTATTATAATTGGAATGCAAACACTAGAGATAAAATTATACAAATAATCAATAAACTCTACCCCCTATATAAGGAAACAGAGAATTGGGATATTACAGTTTCTCAGTCCTTAAAAGAAGTTCAAATATAGCTCAAAAATATTTCTAACATAGAACATATATTAATAATAGTTTGTAAAAAGAAAGAGAGTTTATATATTAAGAGCCAGATCAACAAAGCACTTGAAACCAGATGTGAAGATCTTAAAAGCAATCAAAAACAAATGCTATACTCTCTACTAAACTGAAAAAAACCCAAGATAACTTTAGATTAAGTTAAGACCAGAAACCAAGATGAAGAAGATTATATAGCTACAAACTTATAAACAATCAAACAAGTGATTAAAGACTATCACTGAAAAGCTTTTAAGCAATGAAATAGTAACTATAAGAGTCTTAGTCCTGAATAGAAAAGAAAATATCAATCAAAAAATTGAATAAATCTAGCATGGTATTCTCTTTTACAGAAAGAAATTACAATGGAAGAGATCGAGACAACAGTAAGACACCTTTAAAAAAGAAAGCATTTGTCTATTACATATCAATTATGAAATATTCAAAAATATGGGTCCTCAAAGAAAAAAGGCTTTCAAATAACTATATTATCAGATAATTAAGGTGATCCATATACCAAGGAAATGGAAAGAAAGTAATATTTATCCAATACCCAAGTTAAAACTATAAAACTGTAGTCTAAGTAACACAAGACCCATAATATTGCTAGAGATAGCAAGAAAATGCTTCACCAAAATATTGATCAATAAACTTGCCAGTATATATAAAAAGCATAAAATCCTATATGAACCTAATTTTGCTGGCTTATAAGAAGAAATTATGGCCAAACCTATCCAACTTCTAAACAATATTTGTGAAAAAGCTAGAGAAAAGAAAAAGGAACTATGGATCCTTTTTCAGGACATAGCCAAAGCATATATACTGTACAATTAGTCTCAAGATGTTGAAAAGATCTATGAACAAAATTTGGATTCCAGCTACTAGTAGACAATTAATCATATATCTCTTTGAATTGAGAACAATTCTTCCAATAGAACTTTCAGATCCAGTTATAGTTAGTGATGGAATAGACCAAGGGAAAACAATCTCACCTTTACTCTGGAGAATTTTTTACAACTTATTATTTTACAAAATTCAAGGAAAACTAAACTATAGATATATAATAGAAGAAGAATGAATACCAGACTTTTAAAAGCCACACCTCAATGAAAAACTTTCTCTAAGACAAACAGTGATAGCATACATGGATAATACTACTTGGATTGTTAAATCCAAAGCTAATATAGAATGTATTTTAGAAGATGCTAAACAATTTTATCAGGTAAATGATTTACAAATCAATAGTGAAAAATCCATCCTTTTGACCTTCAACTGGAATAGTACAGATCCAGGTACAGTTCATACAGGGATAGATAAATTAATAATCAAGGAACTAGATAAATATGATCAAACAAGATTCCTGGATATCTGGTTAGAAAAAAGACATAACAATTGGAATACTATTAATCTACTCAAGATAGAGATCAGAACAGTAGTCCAAGCAATTAGCAACAAAAGCTTAACTGAAAAACATACCATATATATTATTAATAGAGTTCTAATTCCTCATATAGAGTACAGAATGTAGCACATATACTTGAATAAGAAAGTTTGCAATGATCTAACAGCTATATATAGAAAAGCTTTAAAAAACAAAGCCCTAATTTGTAAAACAATATCAAATAGTTGTATACACAACAAACAAATCTATGAGCTCAAAAGTATATGGGAAATTCAACTCAAAAATCATATAACAATACTGTTCTGTCAACTAAATAACAGTAAAGTTCTAGGAAGTGCAAAAGTAATCTGATTTAAACAAAGTCAACTCAAATACTGGGAGCCCCAAAACATACTTGATGATCCAGTAGAAGTTAAGACAGTTGAGAAAGGTAACCTTGCTGCTGCAACTCTGGCCATGGCAAAGAAGCTATAGATTACATATAATAGTTGAAGATGGAAAAAGATTTTTGATACTCAAGGAGGCATCATGTCTATCAAGATAATCATAAATAATAAGAAAGAATATATGAAAGCTATCCCTTTTCTAAAAAGAAACAAAATAATATTTTTGGATCAACTAATCAATATAACTGCACTAACAATAAAAAAATGGAGAGTAGTTTAAATTTTTGTTAGTACTTGTAAAGTTCCTATTTCAAGCTAGTAAATACAAACTAGAGCAAAGATGACAGAATAACAAGATCCACTAAAACAATCCTATTGAACTCTAAAATAGATTGAATATGAATTTCAAATAGTAAAAGTGGCTCCTAAAATAGACAAATAGAAAATCAATTGGGGAGTTTTGACTGAAACAATAGGAACTACTATAGAAAAAGTCAATATGCAAAATAGAGAAATACTTTTCACACCATATCAGCTCACCTATAATCCTATTACAAATAGTATTGTCGTGGGCTATCTTGGTGAGTCTATCGCTAATCTGTAGCACCTTGTATAACCCAGACTTCTCAAGAATACTCACAAAAGACACAAAGAAAAGAACGTCTCCTATAAAAAACACTTAAGAAAGGTAGATGTGTGGTAATTGACTTGGCTAAAGATAAGTGTCTCTTTATTGTATTCTGTTTCTTTGATATATTACTAACTCTTATCACTATTCTCAATGAGAGCTGTTTTTCCTAACATATTCAGCTTTGCCTTTTCGATATACATTGGTAAGCTATTTATACTTTTCTATCTAACAATGGCTATCTACTTTATAATTGATTATACTAAACCTAAGTTTTGCTAAACTTTCTATACTTTTCTGATATACACAGTTCTCTTATCAGTACCCAAGCCTTATCTATAGTTTCTTACCTTGCAATACTCAATCTTTCATGTAAGACTTTCAGGTTTTTGGATTCTAGACTATTATATGTAAATCGCGTTACTTACATGACCTATAACATACTATCTATTATACTCATACATTGAAACAATCAATGATTTTATACATATTCCAAACCTGGTTATTACCACAACTAAATAGACAAGAAAGTTTTAGGAAAAAGAATCTACTTATATTTCCAAGAAACTCCACAAATTGGCAGTCCACATTGTCAACAAATGAATTAAGTACTATATATTTGTTAGGGCCAGAAGAGATTGAGATACAAATAGAGAATTGAAAAGTCAAACTGATTAAACAGGCCATACAATTAGAGGAGCATATGACAGATCTAATAAGAGTCTTAGATATAACTATAAAAACAATACAAAGCAATTCACTTTCTTTACTAACAGATCTTACAAACAATATACAAAAAATAAAAATGAACTTGAAATGGGTCTTGCATGGATTCAAATTAAAAACAATAAAATAATCAATTAATTTTCAGTAGGAGCAATATTATGGCTATCAGCTACAAGAGTAGAGATCCTAGCCATATTTACTACAATCTTACAATACCTAAAAATGAAAAAGCAACTATATATATAGATTGTAGTGTAGCCATCAAGATATGGAGAACAATCTAGTCGCAAAAGTTAATTTTCATAAGGAAATGGACTAAAATAATTAACTGGTCACTATGAAACTGAATCAAGGACCTAGTACAAAAAAAAAACCTTTGTCTTATACTTGAAAAGATCAAGGCCCATCAAAACAATAAGTTCAACAATATAACAGACAGGTTAGCAAAGCAGGCCAGAAGAGAAAATCCTTTGACTTGGCAACAAACACCTAATCTGGATCAAGTTATCACAATAGTAGCCTGGAAAGAACATACTATTAATATCATTATTAGAGATTTTCTTAAAAAATAGAACACTAAGAAAATAGGACTAGCCTAAATGAAACAAAAATGTATCCAAGACTGATGGATATACCCTAGTAAAGAAATTGATTAGCAAATTTTCTAGAGACAATTCAATTTATATAATATCTTTTACACCTCCTTTAGCATCAACAAGGACAAGAGTTTTCTGATAAACTTAATCTATTATGAGCCTCCTACCCTTCAAGTGATGCAGAAAAGAAAACCAGATTTATATTTAAGTACAATATGCTCAATGTGCAATTTACAAGAAGAAATTCTAAAACATCTTTTTGAATGTCCCAAGACCCAAAGTGAAAGATCAATTATATGGGACAAATCTCAAAGTAAAATTCTTCAATATATCAGAAAAACAAAAAATCTATCTGATGAGAGTTAAGCAGAAGTTAAAAGAGTAATAGGAAAATGGATTCAGGACATTAAACAACAAGATGAAAGCCTATATAACACAGTTTGTGACTTTATATATAGAGACAAGACCAAGATCCTGAAAAAGCACCTCAAAGTCTTCAAGATTCTAGCAACAACAATACAAAAGACTATTGATAAATTTTGTAAAAAAAATGAGAAAGACCTTCAAGAAAGAAGTCTGGAACAAATACTATAGCATTACTATCAAATAGGAACAAAATCAAGAAATTACCAGCAAACTCAAAAGATTTAGAGTACCAACTGATACAACTAGAAAAATGGATCAAGTCCTTAAGGAAACCAATTACTTCTTTATTTGTCTCTCCGAAATATAAAGAAAAAAAAGAAGACTCAAAACAAATGAAGTCCCAAGGTGATATAGTAGATATAATAAATAGTTGAATATCCAAAGATTTTAAATAGTTTAGTTTTTAATCACAGTTAGAACTTCGGGAGATCTACAGTAATAAGCTGTAGGCAATAAGCTAAGTGGCTAAAGAATAGTTCAAGCCATAAATGAAATAAAATATCATTCCCTAAGTTGTATCTAGAGAAGGTTAAACTTTGTAGATGGGTAAGTCAATATATAAAAGTTATAAAATATGTTTACAATAAAATGAACAAGTCATATTGGCCTGACTAAGGGTAAAAAATAAAAAATAAATAAGTATATATAAATATATTTTTTGAAAATTTATAAAAAAACTTTTTTATTAAGATAAATAATAATAAATTATTATTATTTTTTTTTAACACACTAGCTCATTCTTGCACCAGCATCAGAACCTTTATTAATTATTAAGATAGATCCTAGGAACAATAGGGATGAGTAATTATCTGTATTGTTTAAGGATTTACAAATCAATGAATATTACAAGAAACATCTATTTACGTTTTACTCAACTAGGATAGGGGAACTATATAATTGTCTAATTTAGGATTTTTTCTTAATTTTTAACAAAGTCAAAAGTACTGGAGGATGTTTTATCCTATCAATTTAATGAAGTATCAACCAGTTTTAAACTATGTTTGTATAACCTTATCCAACCTAAAGCAATATTCTCTAGAATTGTAATCCACTGAATGACTTATTACTATCCCTGTAAAGGGAGACTAATGTGTCAAGAACTTGCCTAAGATGCCTAACACCACTGGTGTCAGGGGTTTCTTATACAAGATCTTTATGACTCCTGTTAGCACATATATTTTTTTGTGAGACCTGTCTTTTTTGATTATCACCTGTCCTTTTTTATAGCAACACATTTTTGTCTCTTTGGGAAACCTGTCTTGTGTTTTTTTTTAAATATTGAAATACCTAGCTGCTCAACTTTGCCACTCATATACGGGGTCAGTCTTGCTAAAGGATGTTGTACCACTTAGTCTTACCTTGTTGGGATCTGTTTTTGGTAGTCAGCTTGTGTACTGGACTTATATTTCTATATCTTGTTATGGGCATAATAAGCAGTCAATTCCTTGTTATGGCCATGTTGGGATACCAGATCATCACTATGAGATAGATGGGATTTTTGTGTCACTAATGGCTAAGTTTCACTTGATTCTTATGTGGTATTGAACTCTGGACCTTGTTATTGTAACCTGGGAGCACTATCACTGTGCTATCGATTCACAGATTGTGATAATAATAAGTTATTTAATTAATAAAATTCATATAAATAATATAATATATTGAGTTGTATAAAAATCTTTCCACTGATCCTCTGACCACACACAAAAAAGATGTTCGCAAGAAGTTTTTATACTTCCTTGCTAATAAAGTCTTAATACTTTCCTTAAAACAACTTGAAGTATAACTTCAAGAGTCACTTCTATCCTTCCTCTATTGTTTACAAACCTCTTTACTCAAAAACTTGATTTCTAGTGACCAAGAAAAGTCAAGAAATACCTTTGATACCAATGGCAAGAAAGTTTCCAAAGGAAGAAGAACTGATTGTGAAGTACCTAAAAGCCTATTTAACCTTTGAAGCAAGAGATATATAGAGGTTTTTTATGACAGAAGGGCTTATTTTTCCCCTTCCAGTCACTGTTGAACCTCTTAGAGCTATCACTTTTATGGTTTTCTAGAGAATTTTGCCTACCTCAGTTTGACCCTGAATTTTTAGTAGCACAAATCCTCATCAAAGGTGATTGGCTGACATGAAACACATCAGTTTTTGAAATGTAAACAAGCTCCTATTGGTTACATTCACATGTCTCAATACATAATTGGTGATGTAGAAAAGAAAGTTCTAGAAAAAGTGTTCCCTCCAATCATGTATATTCAATCTCCAGGAAACATTTATGATACCGAAAGGTGAACGATGGGTATGAAAAGAATATTTAACTTCTATCTCTCATTAAGTTCCTCAAGTGATGAAAAGACTTTCTTGAACAAAAGCTGAGGGCATCAAACTTTTATCCCAGCCAGGCAAAGTTCTTGAAAAGATTTCTTTATTATAGTCAGGCAAACTCTTCCATAATATGGTGATGGCCTCACTAGCAATAAGCAAATCTATATATCAAAAGAAGGATAAGTTTTTCAAATGTTCTTCTTGAAGTCACTTTCAGGAATAGCTAAGTTTCTCAAACATTATGAAGCTTAGAGAATATCCCAATCAGGCAAACCCTTTTCGAGAGGAAACTGTGAAATGGAGCAAGAATTTTTTGGAGGGCTTTGATTTGCATTTTTCCTTCCCCTTTACCAGTGTCAACTTTAGAAATTCATCATTTTTCTGGATAATCTACAGTGACAAACTGTTGGCAATAACCCTGATAAACTTAGAGGCACTATTTCCAATCTACTAGGAGAGTGAAATATTGTCTCCTAAATCTAACTTAGAGTATCTAGTTTAGACTTAGTTTGTTTAGTTTGAACTAGCTTAATGGACTCCTCATATTTTTTAAGTAGTGTAGTCCTTTAACTAATAATATACAAT
>CAJVPT010004151.1:0-13956 GCA_910592055.1 Acaulospora colombiana
CTTTTCTGACTGTGAATCAGTTTATGTTAGTTTCTTTCCTTCTTCTTGAAAAAGAAGAAAAAGTCAAAGTTGTTGCTATATATATGTATTTTTCAACAATCTACTGCTCTAGGGCTATGTATAAAATATTGTCTTGTACTAGGATAACTGTTGTATGCTGGTGTTGCAAGAATATGTGTCTTAAATTATAGATGTTTTTCTTTCTTTGGGTGAATTGCCTAAAAAGGAAATTTTTAAGAATCTGAGAGATTTGCGGAAAGTGTTTTTTTTTCATAAAATTTTATTTTTTATAAAAAATATTTTTTATATAAAAATATAAAAATTATATAATCAACCTATAAATCAATAGTATATTAGTAATACTCCTAGGTTATAATTACAAGGTCTATAGTTCAATACTATTTAAGAATCAAAAATAAAAAATTTTCTTTTAATTAGATTTATCAGTAATTCTATAAAAATTATACTTAATTATTCAGATAATTGCTTCAATAAGATTAGGTTGATAAAGATAGAACTTTTGATCTTTTATTGATTAGGGGCTGAAATTTATGGTTATACTATTAGAAAAATTGTATAAAGAAAGATTTCTAGTCTAATTTTCTATAAACACTCAATAAAAATCTCTTATCTTGACAAATTTCAAGACCTCTACTTTTCTAGTTTAGAATATCCTAATCTGATGCTTTGCTTAATTAAAAATTGATTGATAAAAATCGATCTAATGCCACAAATAATAATAATAAAGGCAGTATACCTTTTTGAGATCTGAGAGAATAATATTTAGAAATATTTAAAGGTATATTTAACTTGTTAAGTACCTATTTAATAAAATTAACTTAGTAAAATATAATAAATACAAAAACAAAAGCTTAATATTAATTAGTCTAGACTCACTATTTGTAATTATATATTTAATAATTTAATCTCTAGATAAGTTACTTATTGTCGTGAGCTATCCTGGCAAGTCCATCGCTAATTTGTAGCATCTCTTATAACCCAGACATCTCTCAAATAGTCACAAATGACACAAAGAAGAGAATGCCTTCTATAAAGAATACTTAGAAAAGGCAAAGGCGTAGTAATTGACTTGACTGAAGGTAAGTGTCTCTTTATTGCATTCTGTTTCTTTGATATATTACTAACTCTTATCTCTATTCTCAATGAGAGCTGTTTTCTTAACACATTCAGCTCTGCCTTTTTGACATACATTGGTAAGCTATTTATACTTTTCTAACTAACAATAGGCTATTTACTTTATAATCAACTATACTAACCTTAAGCTTTACTAAACTTTTCATACTTTTTCAGATACACATATTTCACTTAGCAATACCCAAGCCTTATCTATAGTTTCTTACCTTGCGACACTCAATTTTTCATACCAGACTTTTGGGTTTTTGGATTCCAGATCATTATACATAAATCACGTCACCCATGTGATACATAACACTACTTATGTAATATCAGTAGATCTATTTAATATAAATTGTAATAGATTATAATTAATCTACATATACACTATATGAACAAAAGTATTACACATCTTAAATTTATTATTATATAAAAACTTTTTTTTTTTAACTCACAGTCAGGTCAGCATGGCATGTCTTTATTGTATATATGCTAGATATTTACAAATTTTGTAGCTTTCACATACTGACTCACTCATCATTGAAAAATTATTTCTCTAAATGTAACCTAGAAAATGATATTTCACTCCTTTACTAATTTGAAATATTTCTTCTAATTAATAAATTTATTGCCTACAGGTCATTACTATAGATTATTCTAAGTTCTGTTTGCAGTTAAAAACCAAACCACTTTATTCTGTAACAGATCCAGTTCTTAATAATCGCCATATACTTTTTTCCTTCTATTTCTTTGATACTTTCTAGGCTCAAATTCTCTGAAGATAACAACACTTCTTTTTGTTTCTGTTCAATCTATTTATCAGGTCTAGATTTGGACCTCTTGTTTTTTTTATTCTCTTCTATAATATTTTGCTTCTTTTTCAATTTTATTACTTGGATACAGCAAGTATTCCAGATCTCCTTTTTAAAATTTACTTTCATCTTTTGACAGAGTTTATTAATTATACCTTATGTATTTGCTGATGGAATCTTGAGCTGCTCTTTGAGGTATTTCTTCAAGGAGGTGATCTTGCTTTTTTCATATATCCACAGATAGTATTGAAAATGTCCTCGTCAGATTTCTGGATCTCTTCTAACCATTTGTCTATCCAATTACTTATCTTAGATTGAACTTTTTTCTTATATTTTATTTCTATACTAATAAGTTTATTGATCTTTTTGTTTGCCTTCCTCCATAAGTTCTTCTGAGTTTTTCTAATGGTTGGACATTCAAAAAGATAACCTAGTATCTTTTCTTGAAGTTCATATACTGAACAAATGGTTATAATATACACTTCTGATTTTTTCTTCTTAAGTATCTGTAGAACTGAAAGTTTATTATAAATTAAGTTAATTAGGAAGCTTTTGTCTTTGTTGGTTTTGAAAGAGATATCAAAGATATTGATTGAATTGAACTGGTTTCAGAAGATCAGCCAGTCTATTATTTTATCATTTTAGATCTAGAGATTATAGATTCATTTTTGTGTTATCCAGTCTAGTCCAGTTTTTTTCTTATTGAACATCTTAATGAAATCTCTGATACCAATTTTTATTGTATATTCTTTCTATACTATATTGTGAGGACTCTTTCTAGCTCTAATAGCTGATGCTATATTATTGAGTTCTCCTACCTGACCTGTTTACAAGTAAGTCTACTTGATTGTTGAATCTGTTGGTTCTATAGGTTTTGACCTTTGGGATTTTCAAATTCAGGTTTTTCTTCTTTATTAGGTCCTTGATCTTATTTCAAAGTGACTAGTTAGTGATTTTTGTCCATCTTCTTATAGATATCTCTATTTGCGAATAGATAGATTTCCATATTTCGACTACAGTATTGCAGTCAATGTAAATTGTAACTGTTGTATTTTGAGAGGTTATATATAGTGCAGTGAGAATAGCTAATATTTTAGGTCTGGTTACTAATGGTCATGTGAATGTCTTGCTGCAAACTGTTTAACTATCTTGTCTTCCATCATGATCCAAACTATATCCATTTCAAATTCACAATCTATTATTTTTTATAAGAACCATCTATATAGAAAGTAAGCTGATCAGTCATATTTCTTTTGTTATATCTCAATATGCTCTTAAGTTTATTTCCATATTCTTCTGTTTGTATGGCTTTTTTTATTAGTGTGATATCCCAGTCTTCCACTAGAATCTCTATTTTGGCTGGTTTGGAAGTTGATAGAGCCACTGTTTGCTAAAATGCATTTGTCTGCCAGTTTGTAGGGTTTTCTGACAAGAGGATCTGTTTTCTTTTTCTTAGATTATTATGTTGATTAAACTGTGAAAGAAAATGGATCTGTGACATGGCCACTTCTAATGGTTGCTCTATACTGTCTGGTTGAAGATGGGTATTATTACTAATAGGATTATATACTAGTTGATATGGAATAAAGTAGGTTTTGTTGTTTATAAATACTGTCTTTTTCTATACATCTGTTGAGATATTAGCCTGAACTGCCCAGAAACGCTTTCTTCTATCTGGGCTTATTGGGAATACTTCAGTTTGCATATTATAAATTATCCATTCAAGTCCATGTAGAGAGTTTCATATGAGATCTTGATTTGCTGTTATTTTTTCCTTCACTTTTTTATACTAAAAGGGAACTGGTTCCTTGTATCTGCTATAAAGAATTTGAACTGCTCTCTATTCCTTAAGTGTCATTGTAGTAGTATTGATAAGCTAGTCTAGAAACATAATCTTATATTTTCATAGTAATGAAATGATCTTTTTGTATTCTCTATCCTCTTGTAGTATAGATTTGATTGATAAGATTTCTCCCTGGTAATCAAATATGTTTTTTCATCTCTAACTTTGGAAAGTGACTTGTATACTTTTTGCTAGAACCAGTGTTGTAGCTGTCAGGTTTCCTTTCATTAGTTTGTAAGAGTTGATAGGATTGCTTAGAATATTATCTGGCTCTCAACATTTAATTTGGCATTGTTTCAGTCTGATTATGATAGCAATATCAGAGGCCTCATTATTGTTAAGCTGATAGAAGAGTGCAGATATGTGACTTTCTAGCTATATTTTCCAGATACTTTTGAGACCATATATTCCTTTGTTATGAATACAACTATTTGAAATTGTTCCACAAACCAGGGCCTTGTTCTGGAATACTTTTCTAAATATAGCTGTGAGATTATTACATGTTTTCTTACTCAGGTGTATGTGTTGTGTTCTATATTCTATTCTTGAAATCAGGATCCTATTAATAATGTATTGGGCATATTTTTCTGTCAACTTCTTCATGATTATTGCCTGGAATACTATTCTAATATCTGATTTTATAAGATTGATAGTGTCCTAGTTTCTTTGTCTTGGTCCTAGCCAGATGCCAAAAAATCTAGCCTGGTTCTCCTTATTGATTTCATAGACTATAGTATTTTCTGTTCCAGCCTGAACAGTTCTAGAGACTTGTGGGTTTCAGTTAATAGTAAAGAGAATTGACTTCTCTGTATTGATCTGAAAGTTATTTGCTATATAGAACTTTTTCACTTCTTCTAAAATCTTTTCCAGGTCTTCCTTCGATTTGGCAATCCAGGTCGTATCATCCATGTAGGCAATTACTGCCTGCCTTAAGGAGAGCTTTATCTACTCTTCAGATTTACTAAAGTTCAAAGATCATTCTTCTTCCATAGAATAATCCAGATTGCTGTTGTTTTGGATCTTGCATAAAAGTGGATCATAGAAGATTCTCTATAATAATAGAGAGATCATTTCTTCTTGATCTATCCTATCCCCTACCACTATTGGGTTAGATAGTTCATTGGAAAGAATGATACTACAGTTTCTGTTTTTGAAGAGGTCTATTATGAACTTCTTAATGGATGTATGAATTTGAATCCGATCTATGGCTTTTTCGAGTATATGCAAGGATATTTGTGTCATATGTTTTTGCAATATCTTGAAATAAAATCTATAGTTCTTTTTTCTTTTCTCTAGCCTCTTCACAAATATTGTTTAGCAAGTGGATAGGCTTTGCTATACTCTTTTCTTGTAGTCCGCCAAAGTTTAGTCCTTTTAAGATTTTGTATTGCTTGTAAATAGCTGACAGTCAGTTGGTAAGGATCTTGGTAAAGTATTATCAGGCTATTTTCAAGAGGATGATAGATCTTATATTGTCCAGATCACATTTCCAAGACTTGGATTTGGGAATAGAATAGATATTACTATTTTTCCATTTCTCAGGTATTCGACCTGTACTTAAAACTTTATTAAAAAGAAGATATAAAGTTCTTTTTCCTTTGGTTCCAAAGTGCTTGAGCATTTCATAACTGATATATAAGGAGCTAGTAACCTTGTTGTTTGGGAAAGATTGCAAAGTAGCTTTGAGCTCATCTACTTTATTTTATTCTGTTAGAGATAAATACCATATTGGATCAATCCATTCTTTGAATTGGTATTCTTTTTTCCAGAAGGGGTTTAAATTCTCGAAATTGGCATTTCTTTTTTTTAATGCCCTTTTGTGATATTCTTTAATTTTGCTTCTGATGGTTTGAGGGTTGGTAGAAATGTATTCTTTCTTCTCCTGATTTGTGGTTAGCACTTGATCTAATGTGATTCTTAGTTTTTTATGATTTAAGATTAAGCTTAGCATCTACTTCTGATTGAATCTAAAATCATTACATCTGTTATCCAAAGCCTCCTTGATTTGATTTCTGATATGGAAACTTTCTTTTTTCTTGCATATCATTCTAAGGATATATTCTATTTTAGTGATTTTTCTCAATTGCTCTGGGATCTCTTTCTGTGACTAAGGAATTGCTAGTTCTTCATCAAGGAATTTGTAAGCACCTTGTAGGTTTTAAATGGCCTTCTTTATATTTTCTATATCTTCTGTAGTCTTTATATCCCAGTTAAACTAGATTTTTTTTAAAAGTAAGTAGATCTTGTTATCTTTTCTGTAGGCTTCAAAATCCTTCTTTGAAATTACTAATCCTATCTTGACTTCTTTTCTTCTATTGGGAGTGGAGTAAACTCTTTTCTTCTTAAGGTACCTGAATGTACCCTTAATGATTATGGTTTCGAGTTCTTGCCAAGCCTTTTGAGCTCTTGAGGACTGTTCTTAGTTTTATATCAGGAGACCTGTACATCAATTTCTAGAAGCTTGTGTTCTATCCAAAGTTTGAATTTCTCCCATTGTTTTACAGTAGAGTTGCCTGGGTCTGGTATTTTTTTTATTTTTTGTTCTATTTTGCTTTTGTACCTGGTTTTTGAGCAGATTGTTTGTTGTCATTCTTGTTAATAACAGGGTATGGTTACTACTCAGTAGTGTCTCCACTAGAATATTTTTGAACTCATATATGTTATTTAGATTAATTTTTGATGGTATCCAGATATAATCAATTCTATTGTATGCTGAGTTATTTGCCTATATAAAGGTCGTATTTCCTTCTTTTTCCCATGGAGTTTTAAACATCTATGTAATTCCAGTTTTCTAGAGAGTTGAAGAAACCTATTTCAGCTTTTCTATATCTTGGGGTTGTTTTGTCTGTAGGTAATAATCGATCTATCATTGGATTGACAATTGCATTGAAGTCACTTATAATTATAATTTTAAAATGATTTCTTTGCTTATCTAGAACCTTGTTTTGAAGTAGCTGTTGTAGTCATCTACTTTCAGCTTTCCCAGATGGCAAATACACTTGATAGATACAGAGTTTGCTTCTTGTTGATAGGAAGTTGGCTTTTATTATATGTCCTTCTATTTTTTTAATTGATTTCAGCTTTTTTCGATGTTTTTTCTAATGAGAAATCCTATTTCAGACCCTCTGGGTTTTTCATTATTACAGTTGTAAAAGAATTTATGCATTTTCTATAGGTTAAAAGCAGAGTCCGCTGTCTTTTTTGTAAGTTTAGTTTCACAGATCCCTAGGATATCTATATCAAGATCTTATATGAGTCTAAATAGTCTTTGTTGCTCAAGACTAGTGTTGATTTCTCTAACATTATATGTTCCAATAGTAATAGTATTGTCTAGTATAGAGTTGTCAATGGTATAGTTATAATACTGTGTTTGTTTTTTGACTAGTTTATTAATGATGTTCCTTTTAATTGTACTAATGAAATCATCAAATGGTGTTATATGTATTGTACTAGAAAAAGTTGTATTGTTTTCTATTATTGTTTCTATGGTCACACCTTTTTTCCAGGATAAGCTTGATTCCTCTTGTACATCAGACTCTCTCCTGATGTATTTTGATTAGACTGGTACTTTTTTGGAGTGATTATTTTACCAACTTCCTCTTGCTCTATTCTGGTTACCTGTTTTCTTCTCAATTATGTTTATCCTATTATTTAATTACTTGAGATTGTTCAAAATCTGACATAAGAAATCTTGATCACTTTCACTTTCTAGATAAGGGTTTTACAACCTATTTTGCAAACTTCTTCTTCTGTTATATTGATTAATTGACTCTCTGTTACTACCAGTAGCAAAGCATTTAGAAATGTTCATACAGTATATTCTTCTTTATTGTTTCTTTCATGCCTTATTCTGTTATTGCTTTGCTACCTAATCTGTCTCAAATTTCTGAACTTATAATAGCTTGCTGAGTTAGAAGTAGACTCTGTTAATTTATTATCTGATTGTGATTCGGGTATTGATTTATTGTCTATTTCTATGTTTTTGGATCTAAATCTTGTATTTCTATCTTTATTTTTAGATTTCGTCTTTTTGTTTTGGATGTATGTTTGATACTCCATGAGAGGCGATGTCTCTATAAAAAAATATATTGTTTGTATGCCTTGTTTCTTTTTTCTTTTGTCTTAAAGCAAACTATTATAAAGTTATGCTTCTTGAGTGTATAGGAATTTTTGGGTGTATAGCATGCCTTAGCTTATATACTATTTAATGCTCGGGCTATTGGATTGGTATAGGATTTGTCAATACCTAGGAGTTTTGCTGAGTTGTCATTTTTTTCAATTAGTATCTGATTGATTTTATTATTGCTAAACTCAGACTTGGAGAATATAGCTCTTAATATTTCTATACTAATTAGAGTCATCCAAATTTCTTCAGGATTTAAGCTAAGATATTTGTGCTATTTGATATAGGCTTTCACCTATGGTTTTGTGTTCACCTCATGGATGTGAATGTTTTGAACTTCTCCATATCTTTTTAGATATACTTTTATGAGGTTCTTAATATTTTTTTAGTCTATATCTATCAATCATACATGTCAGATGGCACTGTCTTCTTTGGTTTTAAATTCTTGAAAAACTTTTTTGTCTAGATTTCTTTCTATTCTTTGTTTCTTGTAATTGATTGATGGTGTTATATTTTTAATAGTGAAGTTGTCTTCCTTTCAATTGACTTCTTCAGTATATCTTATGACATTTTCTTTCTCTTGTATCCAAAAAACTAACCACTTATTTCTATTAATAAATTCTTTTCATAACAGGTTTCTTTTTTCTTGTGAAAGTTTAAGAGCATTGCCTAAATATACCTTGATTTCATTTTCTGTTTCTCTTGCAATATTGACTGTCATTACACCCAATCTATACTCTTCTTTCTTTTTAATGAAGTAAGGATTTGTTGGTGATGCCATGTCTCTATTCCTGGTAGTATAAGAGCTATGTTCACTGATACATTATTTTTTAACTATTTCTTGAAGTTTTTGTAATTCCAGTTCTTCGAGCTCCTATACATATATCATTGTTACTTCATTTTCTATTGCTGATTCATTATTTTTTTATTTAACAATCTTCATTGGTTATCATTCTGATTTATATTGACTTTTAGGATTCTTGATAATTTCTATAAGCTTATCTTCTATGAAAGTTGTAAGAGGTCTTCTTTAATTTCTTTGCCTTGTTGTCAAAAATATGTGATATGTTGAGTTAGGATTTATTTTTTATAGAAGGTTGGCATATTTACTTCTAGTATCTTGGCTATAATACTATCTAAGATAGTAAATGTTTCTGGTGGCGAGGCTACTGATTTACTAGATTCATTATTTTTTTGTTTTAGCAATTGTTGTAAAGTCTATAAGGTAAAATATTCATCATGTTTAGTAAGAGATTGAATAATGTGTTTACTTTTTTTTTATATTGACTATATGTAATATATACACTAGTCGAAAAATATTTATTCAGCATAATGCCACTCATGTAACATTCGGCAAAAAAATAAATAATTCAGTATATTAATGATATAAATAAATCATCAATCAATTTTTATCATATAATTCAGCATATAATTTGGCATAAATAAATCAGCAATCAATTTCTACTATACAATTTGGTATAAATAAATTGTTAATCAATTTCTACTATATAATTCAGTATTATCTGCCATATTTGAACCATTTTTATTATATATTTTGTTAAAATTTTCCTCAAAAAATCATCAAACATTCGCCAAAATTTGCACATTTGCTGAATTTTAATTATATATTATATTTACAATTTCAAAGAATTATAGCTAAATATTCATGAGAGTCTTGCCGATTTGAGGTTTTATATATAAATGGAATAAATCGACCAAAAATATTATACATATGATTATGTATTCACGATTAACTGGGTAAAATTTGATACTCCACAATTCAACATTTACATCATTTTCAGATCTGAAATAAAATCTATTTTCTGCTGAATTAACTGGTTTGTACTACTAAATAAAGGCCAATCGATGTTCAATAACATTATTCAAAAAGTTTATCGAATATATAAAGAAAAATTGAATTTGTCCCAGATATAAATCGATATTTCCATCATGATTCACAAATTTAGCTAATATAAATGAGCCCTTAATATTTCGTGAGGATATAACAGAATCAAATATTTCACTTCCAATTCAGCATCTATCATATTGATCTACTCTATTTCAAATAATTATCAAATTTTTATTATCTTTTATAAATGGTCTCTGAAAGTCCATAGTTTCATAAGATGCCTCATAGTATTCAATTAATAGATCTAATATTTCAGCAAATACCTCTAAATTTAGTTTTTTCGAGTGCAAGAGTTCACCTGGAAAATATTCAGATCCATTGATTATTGTTTCATAAATATTATATGTATTGTTTAAAAATCGATATAATTTGTTAACCAAAAACTGATCTAGTTTAGAAATTGAGCTGATATTTGGTCAATTATTTAAAATTTCAAGCCCCTGATTATTAATATAAGACATAGTTAGATTAATAATTCGATGATCATTAATCAAGCTTCATATTAATTCAGGTTCAATATTTTAGTGACCATTAGACAATAAATCTAAATTAAAAATTCATTAGAATTTTACTTCTGAATATTAAATTTGATTAAAAAACCTACCTAATATACCATTCAT
The DNA here is from genome assembly GCA_910592055.1 of Acaulospora colombiana. NCBI lineage: Eukaryota > Fungi > Glomeromycota > Glomeromycetes > Diversisporales > Acaulosporaceae > Acaulospora > Acaulospora colombiana. The sequence goes on from CAJVPT010004151.1 coordinate 10,442, forward strand.
CCTCTCAAATGAAAAGCACTAAAATATATACAATGGCCCATAATTATATATGTATTCATATAAATATAACAAAAGATGAAGATTCAGAGTAATTTTTTCTTCTCCATATTTTCATTCTATTAGTTTAATTATCATGATTAATCTTTTGTGAGCCTCATTTAACAAATTACTTCTTAAAATTCAGCATACTAAGATTTGACAAATCTTGACAAAATTCATTAGAATTTGGTGATCTACATCTGGAAGATGCTTCCATAGAATGATAGTTATATATATTGTGAAAAAATTTCTTTACTGATCAGCAGTAAAGTTTAAAAAACCTTAATCACTATTTACTTTTATCAAAATTTGATCAATATCTGATAGCATTTGAAAAATTTCTATCATTAATTGTATTTTATCCAATGCATTATTCATCAGTATCCTTTCTTCGATCCATATTCATTTAACGAGCCATTTATCAATACCTAAGAAAAGACAGTACATAGAATCGATAACTAAATACCGAATTGGATCAAAATAAGATAGGCGAAGGAATTCAGACTATCTGGCATGATTCTCACTGACAAAATGTTTTCGTGCTGCATTTGAGCTATAGCACCTCCATTTAATAGAATCTTGTTTATGTGTTGCTGAATCTCTTGGTATAAACCATTCATCTATATTCTTTATGCCACTAAAATTATAATAATTATTTTCATAATTGGCATTCTTCTTGCAACGATGACATGACACTAGTACCAAAATATATCTACACACTTTTCGTGCAGCAAGAATATTGCACAAAATTAAAATTAAAGTCACTCGAATTATTTTTTCTTCTTCATTTTTGGCAGTTGAATCGAGCTTTATTCCTTGCCATAGTTGTATCAATTCGTCGACAATTGAATAAAGGTAATAGTTTATTTGATGTAAACTTGGTTCACTAGGACCTGGTAATATGCCAAAAATCAACATATTTTCATATTTAAATTGTATTTTGCATGGCAAATTTGTGATAATCACATATACAGTATAACACTAGTACTATGTGCTTTATTATCAAATAGTTGAAACCAATCGATATTTAGCACCAATTCCAAATGCAAATCAGCTATCTCTTTGCTAAAAAATAATTCTGAGTTTTCATCTTTAAAAGTTTTTCAAATATCACTATCATAGATATCACATAGAAGTTTATTAATGCTTAATCGATCTACTCAATACTGAAGATTAGATTCAAAATTCAGATTTTAATACATTTGTGACAATTGATATCAAATAGTAGAATATAAAAAAACTAAATTGGACCGATTAATTACATTTCCAGTTAATAATTTTGATTGTGTAGACAGTGCAAAATTGCAAGTTTTTCTTTATTTTATTGTCAAATTGAGAAATTCAATATGAATGCACTTTATGTCTGATAGCTAATTATTTTTTTGAAAACCAAAAACATTATCCTGTCTATACAATTTGTGATATCTTTGACATGTTACAAAACTAACAAACTGATCTGATAATTCAAGTTTAATGTTGGCAGTATACAAAGACTCACAAAAGAGCTTAAATTCTTCACCACCAATTTCAATTAGCATCAATTTCATAAATTTTAGTAGTGCATCTATTGCACTATTCAATAAATTAAATCAAATTCTATAGTTAATAATCTATAACAAAATCTACATAAAATGACTATCCGAAAATTTGCTAAAATCTAGTAAAATTTATATTTTGATACCAAATAATCATTGAATATATTATCTATTTCTTCATCATTATCAACTTCAGATTCATCATTTTCAGAACTTGCATCATTCAATCTTGGATTTTGTTGATTGTTGCTTAATGACATAATTTGACTTGATGAAATATTTCTCATTCTGTGTCGAAATGTGAATTCTTCACTTGTCAAATTTTTACCTTTTGTTTTTTGATATCTATGTGAAAATTCTGTTCATGGGTCAACAAGTGATCCATTACATTTACTACAATTGCAAGTAATTTTCACTTTTTTAGGATTTTTTTTTAAACTTTTATTAAGTAAAGCTGAAATTGAATGCTTTCTTGACATTTTGAAAATTGGCAAATAGTAACATAAAGTGGCAAATTTGTGATTGATAAATTAAATAGCTTGAATTTTAATATAATACAAGTGTATTATAATAAATAATATATAGTATAATATAGTATGTGACTTTAAATTGTAATATAATATAATGAATAATAGTATAATATTATATACAACCCTGAATTGTATTAAAACAATATGAATAATTTTATTTAAATATCCCTTTTATTTAATATTTTTTCTGATACCTAAAATGTCTGAACAAAAAAAAATCAACTGGACGCACTTTTTACAGAGAACAGTTACTCTCATCTTCACAATCTTCGCAACCTTTCCTGCCATCACAAACTTCTTTCATATCAACTGCATCAAAAGCAGCAACAGTTCGTTCAGTAATACCTGGCGCCAAATCTTTAATCCCTACTATGGCTGCTGAATTGTTTAGAAGAAGATTATCTATTGTATTGTCTGAAATATTGGCATCTAAAGTTGCACAAATATCAATGCTAGAAGTTAAATTGCCACTCAAAACTCGAACCAGGGAGGATATTGAAAAAGATTAGAATTAAATTATTGTTAAATTATTAAAATTTACCTTTATTAATCAACCGATTTATTAAAAAACAAAGAATTGCGCATGCGAGTCAAAACACTAGAAAGAGAAAATGCTGAATTTGTAAAACAATTAAATCTAATGGAATATATTAATAACAAGTTTTTCGAAAAATCAGAACAGCAAAACAATAAAATAAAAAATTTAAAAAAGGAAATTGATCGGCTCAAATCTGTGGAATCTGAACTTGATCCTATAGTTGTTGTAGAATCTAGAGCAGTTGATATATCAGAATTCGAAAGTTTGCTAAGTTTAGGAAAGCACCAAAAAATTCAACCTAGGAAAAGTAGTAAAGAGGCAAAACTGGTAAAACCAGTTACCAAAGATAAGCTGAAATCAGAAGAAGTGAGAGCAAAAATGAAGGCCTTAATAAAAACCATTCCTGACAAATATAAACTAAGGGTAGACAAAGTTTTTTCGAGTGATGTGAATAAAAAAATATTACAAAAGTTGATACCCAAATTAATAAAATTCATGGCCCTACGTTTTAATCTCTCACGAAAGCAAGTAAACAAATGGTTAGGTGCTTTACATTGCCATCAGAAAGGAAGATATTGAAAGATAGAAACTGGAAAACTGAAAGCAAACAATCGTCGCTTACATACAAATAGCTGGTTAAATGAAGTAAGATTAATAATATTCTACATTTATACTACTTTCAAGTATTAATTTTAACAAATAATTAAGAAAAGGGCATGAAGAATTAAAAGTACATAGTCACTTGTTGAATGAAGATCAAAGAAAGTTACCAAATATCAGGATGAATTAACTGATGTAGTTAAAGAAACAAAGGTGCATTCACCTGAAGAAAGTGATACTGATCTGGGAAACCCCACTAAAAGAAGAATAAAT
>CAJVPT010004152.1:0-13953 GCA_910592055.1 Acaulospora colombiana
CCATTTTTGCCCTTTCTGTTTTTCTTAGAAAAAGTTTTTTTTTTTTGGTTTTTTTTTTTTAAAGTTTTGTTTTTTTTTTTTTTTTTTTTTTTTTTTTTTTTTTTTTTTTTTTTTTTTTTTATCCATAGTTTGGGTTTTGTATAATAATGGATTATAGAAAATTTTCCAAAGTAAAGATGAAATTGTTTCTTCTTGATCTATTCTACCACTAACTATAACTGGATTTGAAAGCTTTATTAGAAGAATTGTTCTATATTTTCTATTTTCAAAGAAATTTATGATCAATTGTCTACTAATAACTGAAATACAGATTCTATTTATAGATCTTTTTAATATCTTGAGGCTGATTATATTATATACTTTAACTGTATTCTAAAAGATGGTCCATAGTTCCTTTTTCTTTTCTTTAACTTTTTTACGGATATTGTTTAAAAGTTAAATAGATTCAGCTATACTTTTTCCTTGTAAATCAGTAAAATTAAGTTCTCATAGAATTTTATATTTTTTATATATAATGGTAAGTCTATTAATCAGTATTTTGATAAAACTTTTTCTTATTGTCTCTAGCAATATTATGGGTTTTGTGTTACTTAGACTACAGTTCTATGGTTTTGACTTGGATATTAGATAGATATTACTTTCTTTCTATTTTCTTGATATACAGTCCACCTTAATTATCTGATTGTATAGTTGTTTGAAGGCCTTTTTTCCTTAAGAACTTAGATTTTTAAGCATTTTATAACAGATGTATGATAGACCAGATGCTTTCTTTTTAGAAAGGTTTTTTAGTATTGTCTCGATCTCTTTCATTATGATTTTTTTCTATAAAAAAGAATGCTATATTGGATTTCTAATATTTTGATGAATATTCTCCTTTTTATTTAGAACCAAGGCTCTTATAGTTGGTGTTTTATTGCTTGAAAGCTTTTTGATAATAGTTTTCTATCACTTGTTTGATTGTTAATAAATTTGTAGCTATGTTTTTTTCTTTATCTTGAATTTGGTTTTAATCTGATCTAAGATTATCTTGGATCTTTTTTAATTTAGTAGAGAGTATAGTATTTATTTTTTATTGCTTTTGAGATCTTTACATCTGGTTTCAAGTACTTTATTAATCTAACTCTTGATATACTGTATAAACTCACTTTCTTTTTATAGGCTATTCTTAGTATATGTTCAATATTGAAGATATTTTTAAGCTGTACTTAGACTTTATTTATAGATTAAAAAGTTGTAAGATCCCAATTCTCTGTTTTCTTGTATAGAGAGTAGAGTTTATTGATTCCTTGTGTAAGTTTGTCTCTAATATTTGCATCACAACTATGATAGATCTTTTTTAGCAAGTAATGGATCTGTTCATATCTTTATAAGCTTTATACTCATGTTTATTTATTAGTGAGTCAAATTTTTTCATTATTTGGTATTAAATATATTTGTTTTTTTAAAAAGTTCTATAAATACTGTACATTTGATGAGAATATTTTTGAGTTTCTGCCATGCCTGATCTAACTTTATTTAGATCTAGATTGAATTTTCAAAGTATGAATATAGTCAGTCATATTCTATTATTTTGATTTTAGTTTATTATTTGAATTTTTTCTATTGTATTAATGTTGAGTTGATAAGATCTGGGATTTTTTTGCCTTGTGTTCTTTTCTGATTTTGGTACTGCTTATCTCTCAAAAAATTGTCATTTGTTAGCCTAATTATAAGAAGAATATAATTGCTATTTATAACTGATTCTATTGAAATGTTCTTAAAATTATTTAGGTTCTCTTAACTAATATCAGTTGTAAATCAAATATAATCAATTCTATAATAAGTATTATTGTTGGACCATGTATATATGCTCTTGTTTTGTTTCCATATATTGTGAATATCAATAAAGTTTTAATCTTCTAAGAAGTTGAAGATACTAATTTTAGTTTTTTGTACTATATTATCTTTTTTTCAAATAGGGGTCGATCTGTTATTGGATTTACTACTGCATTAAAATCTCTTATAATAATAATTTTGAATTTCTGTTATTGTTAGTTTAGAATTCTTTTTTATAGTATTTGTTGGAGTCATCTACTTTTTGTCTTTTTAGATAATAAGTAGATTTAATATATATATAATTTACATTTCTTTGAAAGGAAGTTTGCATCTATAATATAGTCTTCTATTTTTTTAATTAACTTTGATTTCTTTTCATATATCTTATTTATAAAAAGACTTATATCTAATTCTCTATATTTGATATTATTACAACTGTAGAAGAATTTATATATCTTTTGGAACTTGAAAATATGTTTTACTGCTTTATTCCTTAGTTTTGTTTCACTGATACCCATGATTCCTATATCTAGTTCTTTTATCTTATAATATAAACACTATTGATTCAGTATTGTGTTTATTTCTCTTACATTGTGTGTTCTTATGTTATAGTTTCTTCTATAGCAGGTTGTAGTGTATTATTCTGATATATTGTTTGTTCTTTAAGGTTCTTGTTAATAGTATTTGTTTTGATCAATTTGATAAAATTATTTAAGTATTATGTAGTGATAAGGAGGTTTTTTGAAAAGTATATATTTGTTATTGAATTGTTGTTTTTGAAATTGTTTTTGATCCAGAAAGTACTAAAGTCTTCTTGAAAGTCTTGTTTTTCATTGATATTTTCTATTTGAACTGGTGTAGCATTAAGAAGCAATTAATTCTTTTTCATCTTATAGATTCAGAATAGAGTTGAGTCTTCTTTTCAATGTAACTTATTCTACTATTTAGTTTGTTTAAGTTATATAGAATTTGTTGCAATAAGTTTTGTTCTGATTCAGATTTAGTGATTATATTATTGAAGATTCTGGAATTGTATCTTTTATATTTTCTTTTCTATTGCTTTTTATTGTTGATTGTTGATTGTGTCCTTGTCTTGGATTTCTTGTATTTGTTATATAGAATCTTAATCTTCTTTTTTCAAATTCTATATCAAAGTTTTCTATATTACAATATATCCAGGATCAAATTCTTCTATAGGAATTTTTCTCTATATAAACTTTCTATTGAATCTAATATCATTTTATCCAGGGGATTGTTATATTGATCTGTATTGAATTTTTCTATTTCTTTAAGATGAAAACTACTGGTTTTATGTTTGCTTTTTCATATTTCTTTTAATATAAGGTGTTTATTTCTTCTATGGTTTTATTTTATTGTTGTGTAGTTGTGTATCTATCTTAAAGTATTTTTTGATATTCCATATGAGTTTGTGTCTGTATAAAAAGATATACCATTTAAGTGTTTTATTAAGATTTTTTGCTATTGTAAAACATATAACTGCATATTCTTTTTTTTAATTATACAGTATATGGGTTTATTGATATGTAACAGGTTTTTGCTTTGGTTTGTTTTAAGGCATATACTAATAAGTTTATAAAAGTATTATATGTTTCATATAGTTTTAAGGACTGGCCATTATGCTTTCTAATAATTTTGTCAACCTCTTGATTGTTGAGTTTATATTAAGTAAAAATAGCCCTTACTACTTCTGTTTTAATAAGAATTATTTATAGATCTTTTAGCTTATTGGTTTATTTATAAGGAGTGATTCATATCTTGATTCTTCATTATAATATTAAGTAGCTGTATATGTAGATATTTGTAAGTTTTCCATATATCTATAAGATTACCTTAACTTCTTGCTATGTATAGCTATAGTTTATATTAATTAGAATTACAAATAGATCTTTGTTCTTTTATTCTGTTTTTTTCCTGAAAATTTTTTTATCAGGTGAAAATTCTGACTCTTCTTATTTTTTTATGCTTATGAATATTAGTGTGAAGTTACTACTTTCTTTTTTGTTGACTTTCTTTAAACAATTCAAAGTATCTTTTTTTTCTTCAAAAGTGAAAATTGTTTAAGCATTACTATTGAGAAATTCTTTTATGCATAATTTGAAGTTCCTTTGGTAAGCTAGAAGCATTTTGGAGATATGTTATTCTTTTCTTTTCATTTTTTTCTAATATTCTAGATATTAAAGTTTACAATTTGTATGTCCTTTATTTATTATTATTATTATTATTATTATTTTAAGTATAAACAGGTCTACTTTATTAATTTTAATGCAATACATATTACTTAAATTAATAAACTCTTTACTAACTCTTATTTTTTATTCATACTCTACATTATTTTATTAAAAAGCTAATTGATTCAGAAAATCCCTTATGGCTTGTTGCTCCTATTAGAAACTAATGTGCCTAGGCTCTATTAGTACTGAACTAAAAATATAGAAGATATCATGTTTTCTTTTAAGTATATTATCTATTGTGTTCACTATATTGACTAGTTGAGGTCTACTTAATATAGTATAACTTTTCTCTTCTTGCTTTTTTATGGTAGTTGTGTTGATTTTCATGTATTTTTTCCATTGTGACATTCCTCTATATCTGTCAATCTATATATTGAACATTAGGAATTTTGTATATTATGTTATGCTTTTCAATATATCAATGAGCTTGTTATAGCTGAAAATTTCTATGATAAGGTTATTTAGGGCTTTGCTAATATCTCTCCTGAGCACGAAAATTTTCAGGTCTTTTATACAAAGCTCTATCTTTATATATATAATTGAAGGAAATTTCTTGTCTTTCCTATATTGTAGTTCTTTATATATGTTTTTGTTAATTTATTCATATATATTAATTTTGTGTCGTGAATAGATAAATAGATGGTCATTGTCTTTTATGTTGGTGCAGTTGTAATATTTGACTATTTTATATATGTTGGGATGGCATTTTTATAGTTTGTTTATTGTTGGCAGCTCTTTGTTCTATAATTTAATTGAGAAAATGCATTGTTGATAGTCTCAACTATCTGTTTGTGGATTTGTGAATGTAGTGGGATAGGTAAGTATAAGACTGATTTTTTAGTCTATTTTCTTGTGAATTTGTTAATTCAAGTCAGTATTTCTGTTGAGATTGTTTGATGAATTTGCTTGATAGCCCCATGAATGGGTTGAATAATTTTCACAATATTGTCGAAGTAAGGTTGTAGATAGTTTTCTTCTAGATATATTCTTTATTAAATATATTATATAGTGTCAAGAACACCCAAACTCGTATATTAATACAAGTAATATGTTACATATTATAGTATTGTTACATAAACTAATTATTATTATTATTTTTTTTTTATAACCTGCAATTATACCACAATGGTATGTATTTATTGAAAAATTGAAATGAATTTACAATATTTCACAGACTATCACAAAGTGACTAACTCATCTTTATACAAAAGTACTCTAAGTCAGATTTTGGAAACAATATTTCACTTCTCTAATAGATTGGTAATAACCTCTATCTATCGGGATTATTACCAACAGTTTGTCACTGTTGATTGCTCAAAAACCAATAAATTGATAACTTAAAAAAAAAGGGAAAAGAAAAAAAAGAATTGAAGAAAGGGAACAATTCAAGGTCCACTAAAAAAAAAATCCAAAAATAAAAATAATTTTTTCTCAAAAAGGATTTGCCTAATTGGAATAGTCTTCTTGCTTCACTTGAATCTTGAAAGAAAATTTTTTTTTCACCACTTGCAACATCAGATGAGTCAATTCAATTGGTCTTTTATTTAAGTGAGCACCAGATTGGGATATCTTAAGAAAAGCATTTAGACCTCAGCTTTTTTCTATTAAAGCTTTGTCATCACTTGAAGAACTTAGATAAGAGATGAGAGTTTGCAATCTACATTATCCATTACTTAATCTTTTGATGTCATGGAAGTTTTCATTGAGGAACTTGAACTTTTTGAGGGCAAATGTTTCCAGAACCTTCTTTTCAGTCACCAATGATATTATCAGAACACATAAATATTATCAATAGAAGCTTGTTTATATTTCAAAAACTAACGTATTTTGTGTTAGCCAATCACCTTTGGTGAGGATTTGTGCTATTAAAAATCTAGGATCAAACTGAGATAGGCAAAACTTACAGAAAACCATGAAAGTGATAGCTTTAAGAGGCCCACAAGTGACTGGAAGGGGAAAAATAAACACTTCTGTCATTAAAAATCTCTATATATCTCTTACTTCAAAAGTTAAATAGGCTTTCAGGTATTTCACAGCCAGTTCTTCTTCCTTTGGAAACTTTCTTGCTATTGGTATCAAAGGTGTTACTTGACGTTTCTTGATCATTTGAAGTCAAGTTTTTGAGTAAAAAGGTTTGTAAACAAAAGAAAAAAGGTAAAAGCAACTCTTAAAGTTATACTTCAAGTTGTTTTAATGAAAGTATTAAGACTTTATTAGCAAAGAAGTATAAAAACTTCTTGTAAACATCTTTTTTGTGTGTGGTCAGAGGATCAGTGGAAAGAGTTTTTTTGTTACATAAACTAATTATATAACTATGGCTAGACTATTTTTAGTATAATAAAAATTATCTAATTATATAATTACCATATATAATAATCAATAAGGAGTAACATACAATACTATCTTCATTTTTTCCAAAACAATTTTTTAAAGTAATTTGAATATCAGTCCATTATATACTCTAACTTGTATCAAAGATTTTTGACACTTTAGTATGGTGCCAGTAAATTTCTTTTCCTATCAAGGTCTTCTGATCACTAGATTTGCAAAATTCCAACAAGTATATATTGATAGACATATGACTGGTGTACGGTTTACTTTTTTTTATTAAACTTGTTTAGATAAGAATATCTTTTAAGATAATCTCGTATCTGGAGTACAATTCATTATCAAGAATTCTCTTATTTGCTCAATCTTTAAGAAGATAATTTTTTTGACTGGTAGATAAGATTTAATGTATAGCATAGCTCCTTATAACTAAACTAAAAAAGTTGTCGACAGGATTGTAGTTCATTATTAAAAATAAGCTACCTGGCATCAATCTATAATTCAGATATAATAGATAATTGCTTGGTTTATCTTGTTCTAATGATCTGATGGTACCAATGACTATATCTGTGTTAAGATTATCAATATCAGCATTTATGAGCATTGTTGCATTGTTCGCAGTAATAAGATGGACAACTTTTCATTTCTTTTTTGAAGTTTTTAAAGACTTAACTTCTATAACTATCAGTTTGTGTATACTATTAAAGTGTCTTTTTTTTACTGAGTAACTGTTGAAGTCTTTTCTACAAACTGTATACTTGCACACTTTTGGAAATAGAGATTGTTTGACTTTCAGTTGTTTGTAAGTAGGTGGATCTGACTTTTTTTCTTCTTGAAATCAATTTTTGTATAGTCTTCATTTTCTCTTCTATTTAGAAGAGCCAATGTTTACTTGCTGGGTGGGAATGATAGTTCATTTAGAATTACTGAAACAAATAGAGAAAACCCTTTCTATCTATTTTGTGAAAAGCTCCTTAACTTGAGATAACTGTTTAGTTAATTCTGAGTATTTAAAAACAGTACCATAAGGAAGACTAATCTTTATAAAAATGGTTGTTATAATATTGGTTTATATATAAAAACTCTACTTTGTTGTTTACTTTTATGAAAATTTCTTTATATGAAATTTTGTTTTTGAAAAAGTATTGAATAAGAAAGAGTTCCTAGCCCTTTATTTTTATTTGATCCTTAATCTTTTTATTACTTATTTCTATTTTGACATTGGTGAGAAGTTCTATTGTGTATATTAGTTAAATTTTGTCTATAATGCTATTTAAAATTGAGAATCTTATATAATTGGGATTAAATTGGAGTTGTTTTCTTGTATAGAGATTGTATTAAGAATCATTTATGTTTTCTATAATTTTTTTCCTTAATCATACTTGTTTAATAATTTGATCAGGGTTTCTAGAATATGAATTTCTCATTTCTTTGTGATTTGTAGTAATCCATATATTGTTGACATTGTTGTACTTATCACAAATTATATATTAAGAGGTTTTACTTATATTTTGTTGTTTTAATACGTAGTGAAGGTTTGTTATTCCTTGTTATTAATTTAGTAGTATAAAAAAACCTTAATATTATTGTGTTAGGAAATTAGGTTATGTTTTATGTATTTTTTTTGATAATAATATTACTATTATTGATCAGCTTATTATAAACATATAAAAATATGGGGTGTTGTTGATTCATTTACTGTAAATACATAAATGATCTGTAAATGTTATTTATATAAACAAGTCTTTTTGACGTTGTTTTTCTTGAGAGAATATATATATATGTGTTCGAGTGATATTGTAATTGTTGAAATTTTGTTTAATATAATGATGTACTTTTTTACTGTGTAGTCAATAAAGCTTGAATGTCTCTTTGAATTTTATGGATAGACTGATTTATTAATCTAAATTATTGCTTGTAAGATTCCTCTTGATATCTAGAAAGGTATTAACCTATACTGACCTGACTGAGAGCTTTGTGGGATTGATATTAGACTTTCAAAAGCTTACTTAATTCAGTTTTTGTTTTTTTTTTTTAAGTCCTTTGTCAGGCTAGATATGTGTACTTTATTAAACATTTTGTATACTTTATATTAAAAATATGTTATTAAAGCTAAATCTTTATCTAACTTACTTATCACTATTTTAAAATTTATCAAAACTTTAAGTGCAACTTTAGAAATGATTTATTACTCCATTATTAGTTCAGATAAAAACTCTTTCAATTGTTAACTTCATTGCCTGCAGGTAATAATAGGTCCTTAAAGTATTTAGCATAAATTCATGACTCTTTACTTTAATAGAAACATAAGTTAGGAAATGCTATAAATCAATGATTTGAATAATGGAAAACAATTGTAGATAGTTTTTTTATAGTTATTAATTTAAAAATTTTAATGTTTTCTAGTAAGGGACATTTGATTTTTGCCTTGCCTTCCCCTTTAGGAACTCATCTTTACCTGCAGGTCACTACTACAGATCACTATGTAATATTCTGACAAAGCTCAAAACCCAACTACTTCATCCCATAGTTTATTTTTTTGTTAAAATTTCTTGAAGACTTTTATTATCTTCTAGATTTTCTTCTTTTGATAATAGTTTTCTTTTCTTGGAGGGCATAGTTTTTTAACTTGTGAAACTTAAATGTTGTTTAGTCTTGTCTGCTCTACTGATTCCTTGTAACTGTTCCTATTCAATTATTTTTTCATATTTCTTGTTTCAGATTCTTTTTTGGACTTGGTTGCAAATTTTTTTTTATATATTTTATTGTATATATTTAATATCTATTTTTTTTTTTTTTATACATTTTTCATAACATTTTAAATCTATTATTTCTAGAATAAGACTACTTTTTATTAAACTAGTGCAAAAACTTAAAATATCTGACTAGTTTTAGAAGTTTGTTCCACTAGTCTAAAGATCTACTTGTCAAGCTCCCTGGGTTCTTCTCGATTATTAATAATCAACCTGATACTTTTTTCTACAACTTTTCTTTTTCTTTCTTATAGAAGCTCTTTAAAGTTTCTAGTGATTCCTTCTACTTCTTTATTTTATACTACCTATAGTTGATTCTTGTTGGCTAAACATTCTAGTAAGTATTCTATAGTTTTTTCTTATTGATTACATACAATATATTTTATTTGCCTATATAGATCAGGTCTTTTTATAGCTAATTTACTTAATGTAACAATCTGAGTCTATCACCCCACTTTCACTGAGACTGCCAAAACTGCTAAAATTGTCAAGATTACTGAGACTACTGAAATTATTGAACTGACATCACAATCACCCCACATAGATTATCTGGACTTGTTCACTATAAATAGTAACTGACTATCAGACTAAGGTAAATAAGACATCAATCATTTCTTTTTATTTTATTTCTTTTATTTATTTTTCATTTATAATTAGCTATATATTACATAAGTTGTTTGGACTATAAGCCATATGATTTACGTGTTTTTAGCCCTATATATTTTATATTTATTTTGCACTACTTTAAAATGTATAAAAAGGTTACTTCTTGACCTTAATAAAGATAACTCTTTTGCACATTAAACTTATTGCTTAAGAATTCACTAACTCTAATACATCTATTTCAAGCCTTTTATATTTAATATTAATAGCTCATTATTGATCAGTTTAATAAGAAAGCTTTTATATTGAAATTTCTTAAAAGACATATTCTATGTGTATCTATTTTTAATTCTTTCCCACATTAGATCCCATGTATAAAATTGATGCTCTAAAATTTAATGTCTTTATTTTTTTTCTATTTGTTTTGCAGTATCCATTGATGGGCTGTTTTTTTGTTATTAATATTTTTGACAAATTGTTTATTGAATTATCTAAGGTCTTGTCTTGCCATTTAATTTCTGTGATAATCTTATATAAGAGAAGATCTTTTTATTCAATCAGCAGAAGTTTTAGGGTTTCTTTAGCAAGGACATCTGCTTCTTCATTATAAGTGTCAATGAAGTGTGCCTTAACTTTGATAAGCTTAGGTCTATATTTTTCTTCTTTATTAACTCCATTATTTGTACCAAAAGAAACCAATTTTTCTCCTTTGGCCATTTTTTATATGTTCTCCTCAGATTCTCTTTTCTTATTGTTTTTCATTTAAAAATACAGGCTTGACTATCTGTATAAATTTCAACTGTGCTATTAATGGAAACTATCAGGAGTATTGATATAATTACTATCAATTCAATCCTTATAGATAAGAAACAGTTGTTTATACCTATTTGGAACTTGTTTTCTCTTTTTGTTTTTCTTATCTGAATCCAAGTAGCTTCTATTTTTATTTTTCTTTTCTATGGTTAATTAATAATCCATCAAAATAAAAGATTAATTTTTCTTTGGATCCAAGATTGTATTGGAGTATTTCTATTAGGTGGTCTTGATATACTCTTTCTTTAATATTTTTCCTAATAATAGTTTCTTCCCAGGTTTCAATATCTATATAATTTATTTTATTATTTTGAAATATAAGAGAGTTTTTGTTATTGTAAATAACTTCTTGAATCTTTTTTTATAGAATTGTCTTGGAATTGGAAATTTTTAGTTCTTATACTTTTTTAATAGATTTTCTTGTATTAAGGTATAATATTAAATAAATCTCTTTTATATATCTTTCTATGATACAATCACTATTTTATATTATACCTTCTGAATATTTAAGATATTTTGCAAACTAGTTTCTTAATTATTATTTATATTATAATAAGTAAAATATTTTATTATTACTTTATGTCTCTCTTTTTTTTGTTTTAGTTTTTTTCAAATTATTTAATTTCTTTCACTTCTCATTACTATCTATGGTTTTGTCACTTATCTTGATTAGATCTTATTTTAATATATTCTGGTTTTCATTTTGTATAATTATTCTTCCAAGATCTTATAAGTTGTTTCAACTGTTTATTTATAAGATTTATAGCTATAGTTTGAAGCCATTCTGAAATAGGTTCTTTATTTATACTTTGTAAAAGTTGAAACATTCGATAGTCTTTAATTTTCTTGGATTCTTGATCGATTATTTGATCCAAATACATTAGTTTATTGTTTCTAAGTGATAGAATAGTTTTTTTTATATTTCTTTGATATAAGGTGTTTCCTAATTAGACTGTTTTCCTTATTCTATTCAAAGATGTCTTATTATTTACAACTTTGAAAGGTTATTCCCATATCTTTTACCAATTTGATTACTTTAAGTATAAAGTTATCTTTGTCTGATAAGTGATTTAGTGACTTGCAGGTCAATAGATTAAGTGACTACCAATTTTTAATCTGTGTTTGTTTAAGTCTGATAATTGTTGTGATCCCTGCTAATTCTGGATCATTGAATTTATTGCATAGTCCTGTTGCTTATTTTTCTTTTTATAGTATCCAAATATTCTTTAAATTATAAATCTTTGGGTGATAATTTATACTATTAGACATAAATCTGTATAAAATACTCTTGTTCTTGAAAAGTTTTCTATATGCTACTGTCAAAGTGTTATATATTTTCCATAACAATATAATATGTTGCATTCTAAATTCTATTCTAGATATTAATATTTTATTTAGAATATAGAGAACTTGTTTGTTTATTATTTTTTTATTTTTAAGGGTTCTAGTTAATAAGTTGATTTCTTTAAGCACTCATTCTTTAAGCTCAATCACAGTTTTTTAATTACCAGTTCATATTTCTAAAAATCTGTCTTGTTCTATTCTATTAAACTCTTTGATCACTTCTTTATTAGTACCTACTTGAACTTCTTCTGGATAGTAATTAGGATTATTGATGATTACCAAGACTAATTTGTTACTATTGATTTGAAAGTCATTTACTTTATAAAAGATTCTTGTAGTCTTTGGGATTTTTTTTATATTCTTCTTGGATCTAGTTATCTATATTGTATAATCTATAAAGGCTTAATTATTTCATAGTATATCCTTTTAGATTTGGATTCCAAACAACTGATACCTTGTATTTTTTTTATATATTATTTTGGATTTTGCAAATAAATGAATCATAAAAAATTCTTCATAATAGAGATGAAATAGTTTCTTCTTGATCAATTCTATCTCTTGCTACTATTAGTTTTGTAAGATCATTTTCAATATGATCTGAAATCATTTATTCTGAAATAGATTCATTATAATCTTTATGAAACCTTTTGAAGCTTTGATTCTTTCTATTGCTTTTATCAACATTTCTAGACTAATGATATCATATACTTTTGTCATATCTTGAAAAAGTATTTATAGTTTCTTTTTATTTTCTCTGGCATCTTACAAATATTATTGAGAATCTGAATTGATTCTGTTATACTTTCTCTCAGTAATCCTATATAATTAGGTTTTCCAAGAATATTATTATTTTTATAGATATTGTCTATTCTATTGGTGAGTACTTTACTTTGGTAAAACACTTTCTTGTAACTTCTAATAGGACAATAGATCTGATGTTTGAGAGTTCACAATCCCAGAGTTTAAGCTTAACTATAGGATATAAATAGCTTTGTTTTCAGTATTTCAAAATAACTTAAAAATTTATTTAATATTCTTCTCAAAAATTCTTTTTCTTCCTGGCTTAAACTTTTTAGTATCTCATAACTAATCTATAATCTTCCTGGAGCTTTGTTATTTAGAAGTATGCTCAGTGTTTATTTAGTTTTTCTTGCAAAATCAGTTTGAGTAATTCATTATACTAAACTTCTTGAATATATTCTCTAGATTTATACTTTTCTTTCCAATTTTTCGGGAAGCTATTATAATTAACTTTTCTTTTTTTGAAGGTTCCTTGATAGTAATGTCTTATTTCCTTCTTGATTTTATCTTTTTATGTTGTGATATATTTATTGTCATCTTGTTTGACCTTGATCCTATCAAGTACTATTCTATTTCTAATATGATGGATTAAGGCATTAACTATTTATCTCTGATTGTTTCTCAAATTATCACATCTCTGTTCTAAAGCAGTTTTGATGACATCTCTTATTTTTTTGGCTTCCAGCCTTTGACATATAAATTTGAGGCCTTTTAATATCCTTTTTCAAGAATTTTCATGGCATATTAAAGATATTATATTGGACACAATAATTTTCAATCTGATAATTTGAATAGTGTATACTATTATGCTTCACTTTAGTCAAGCTAAAAGCTTGTAGCTTATCTATTTCTCTTGATATTATTGTTTTATTGAAAATTCTTTTTAGTTGCAAAGCTTTTCTATAGTTGGAGAATTCAGAACTATATTTATAGCTCTTTTTTTTTAAAAATGTTGTTTTTTTGTTGCCAATTTGTTAAAGGCAGCTTTACATATAGTTCTTTGAGAATTTTCTATAGCTTATTTGCCTGATCCTCCCTTTTATCTTTATCAGGAAAATTTTTTGGCAAAGATTTCCAGAGATTTTTGGATGTAAAACTCTGGAGGTACTCTATCATTATTGAAGTCTCCAAAGTAGAGAATTATATATAGAACTCTGAAGATTTTTGAATATTTTAAATTTTAATAAAATAATTTCACATTATTATTAAAATATTTATATTTAAAAATTTATTTATTGAAAATT
>CAJVPT010004153.1:0-13950 GCA_910592055.1 Acaulospora colombiana
AAGAAGAAATCTAAAAAAGTAATTAAAAATCCAAGAACAAGACATGAATATAGAAAAATAGAAATGAATAAAAATTTAGCCTCAAATATACCATCACACTGAGTCCATAAAATCTGCCTCTAATTCTAATGAAAATCAAAGTCAAACAAATCAAAGATAAATAGATATCACTATAATAAAAAGATGCGACAAGAAATCAATAGACCCAATAGATATCCTGTAACAGAAAGCAATAGAAAACCAATAAATTATAGATATAATTACTATAGAAATGCAAAAAATGAGTCAAAATTAGAAATAGAAGTTTCACAAGATTCTCTAAATCGTATTTTAGCAAATCTTAAGAAATCAAATATAGAATAGGTAGATTAGAAGAACAATCAACCTTCAAAAGACTTAAACATGGCAAAAAAGAAGCAAATCACTTCTAAGGCACACCAATAGTTTATAACAATTATGAGAAACAAGAGCCTAGTTTCTTCTCAACAATCACAATGAACAAGAACAAAAAATGATCAAATAAGTATAATAATAATAATATAATAGAATATAATAATAATTTAGATATAATATTATTTTTATATAAGGAATGACAAGTATTTTTAAATAGTCAAGTTCAAAACAAAATAATAAAAACAAACAACAAAGAGAATACAATTTCTAATAAAGTGATAAGAATAGATACATATAATGTTAGAGGTATTATAGATAAAACAAATTAATAGAGTCTTATTGAGAAAATACAAGAACAAGAAATAGGTATACTAGGATTATATGAAATAAAATTAACTCAAACCAATGCATAATGGGTCTTCAACAATCAAAAAGCCTACAAGTATTTCTATAGTATCAATAATAAAACACTATTTGGAGCAGGAGTTAATCTTTTGATCAGAAAAGATAAAAAAAAAAAGTAACATTGGTAGAAGAAGAAAATGGATATATAGTTGCTATTAACCTGCTTATGAAATGGAAAAACTTTTATATTATACAAATCTACATTTCATCAGATAAAAAAAGAAGCAAAAAGGTACAAGAAAAATTAACAAGCCTTATTAAAAGAAAGTATGAGCTAGGTTATCTCACAGTTGTAATAAGAGATTTCAATATAACTTATAACCTATCAAAAGATAGACAAACCTTCTTAAAAGTTATGTTTAAATCATCATAATATCCAGAAATTCCATTGTTCAACTTTCTAGATAAATGGAGATTTATAGATATATAAGCTATATGGAAAAAAAAAAAACAAAACTTCAACAAGATAAGACTTAATAAGCAATAGTGAAATAAATTATATTTGAATATCATATAATCTAGCAAACTACTCTTACTCTGATTTGACAATTAAGATATAAAAGATATTATGGAAAGTGATTACACTATATTAGTAATTACACTTTATAACAAAAACCTGTTTACAAGAAGTGGAGTCAACAAACCTTTTACAAATACTTAAAAATAAATAGACATGAAGGAATCATTCCTATTATAATGGCAAACATATTAAGAAAGTCTGAATCACAAGTTTAAAACAATACTTGAATCCATGTTATAGGAAGAAGAGAATTAAGAGGAAAGGGAAACCCAAGCAAACAGGCTTTGGAAAACTTTTGAAAAACTGCTATGTAAAACAGTTTCAACAAACTTGCAATTAAAAATATAGCTTAAAATGAAGAAAAAAATATAAGTACAATCCCAAGTTTGTTGAATATAGAAAAGCCTTACAACTAAAAGAGCTTTTTAACAAGGCAAAAATATCAAAAGACATAGCTAATCTACAGATCCTCAGCCTAGTTATAAAAAACCATAATACTATTCACAAGTCCAACCACCAGATTAAAAATATCTGTGTTCAATATAGTATTTTCAATATGCCTCGGAGAACCTTAAAAAAAGATATCCAAGATGTGATAAAAGGATTAAAATTTATATGCCAAAGGTTAGAAATCAAAAAGACAAGGAACACAATAAAAACAACTCTAGAATAAAAGTGTGAAAATCTATGACACAATCAAAGAAGAATAGTTAACTTCTTAACAAATCAAGTTAGAAGCAAGATTATATCTGATAGAATCAAAATTAAGAAAAATAATATTGAATATATTACAACACAAAAAAGTAAAATCGAAGAAAAAATTAGAAAGTATTATATTGAGATATTCAAAAAATAAAATTTTAGTTACGACAGTCTACCAAAGGATTGGAAGAATAAGTACAAGCCCAAAGAATTCATGTAAGAAGCTTGATATAAAGAATTACTTTAATCAATTTTCCAAGAAGAATTAAGTGAAACATTACATACATTTTCAAATAATAAAGCTCCAGACAGATCTCAAATTAACTACAAAATGCTTAAGAAATTAAGTCAAAAAGGAAAGAAATTCTTGAGAAGAATACTTAATAACTTTCTGAAATAAAAAGTTATTTCAATTTATTGAAAACAAAGTTATATATATCTAATAGTTAAACCAAAACTATGGGACTGTGAACTCTCAAATACTAGATTGATTGTTCTATTAGAGGTTACAAAAAATGTTTCACTAAAATCTTTATCAATCAAAAAGAAAAAATTTATAAAGTTAACAATATTCTCAAGGGATCCAATTAAATAGGATTACTAGAAAAAAGTATAGCAGAACTGATTTAAATTCTCAATAATATCTGTGAAGATACTAGAGAAAACAAAAAAAAACTGTGAATACTTTTTCAGGATATGATTAAAACCTATGACATTATCAGCTTAAAAATATTAGTTAAAACAATGAAACAAATTAAAGTTTCAAAAGGCTTTATCAAGATAATGATGTATTTATTTCAAAACAAAGAATTTCAAATTATATTTGAGAATAATCTTACAAAATCTATAGTAGCAGAAGATGGAATTGATCAGAAAAAAACTATCTTATCCTTACTTTGATGAATTTTTTATGACCCCTTATTTTATAAAATACAAAATGATACTCAAAGGAAATACAAAATATCAGTTACCTAAAACCCTGATCTAAAAGACTATAATATTAGAAAGTTAGAATCAAGGTATGCAACCATAACCTTTATAGATGACACAATATGGATAGCAAGGTTTAAGAAAGATATGAAAAAATCTTGAAAACTATAAGAGATTTTTATAAGGTTAATAATTTCTAAATCAATAATAATAAGTTGATACATGTAACTATCAACAATCCTAATTGCTATTCAGAAAAAGTGCATATAGATATTAAAGAAGAAGTAATCAAAGAACTTGATAGAACTGAACAAGTCAGATTTTTGGAAATCTGGATTGGCAATCAAAAAATTACAATTAAACTCAAAGAATATGTGCTCAAAAAAGTTAATATAGTTATTAGAGTCCTAAAAAGCAAAAGAATAATTGACAAACAGATCCTTTATATTTTAAATAGGGTATTAATATCCAGAATAGAATTTAAAATATAACATAGCATATTATCTTGAAAAATATGAACATATTAACAGTAACATATAGAAAACTTTTCAAGAATAAAAGAAGTATGTTATGCAAATTCATATTGAATAACATAATTCATTATTCAAAGATTTTCAACTTGAAAAGTATCTGGATGCTGTAATAAAAAAGTCAAATAATGGGTTTATGTGACAGACTAAATGATCTAGGATCAGTTGGGATCACAACAATTATTAAACTCAAGCAAGTACAAATCAAATATTGGAAATTACTTAATTTACTAACTTACAAGTCATTAAGCTACCTATCAGATAAAGGTAACTTCTCACTTCAGGTAACTAAATTGGAAAAAGATATAAGGATAACTTTTCATAATTGAAAAAGACAAGAAATATAATAAATAAATTTATACTGTATATTAATAAAAAAATAAAATTTTTTAAAAATCATATTATTTATAAATAATCAAGTTTTTTAGATAATTTAAAATTAAAAAATATTTTATTTAAATAAATTTTTTTTGAAAAAGATATTATTAGATTGATTAAAAATTTTCTTAAATTATTTTTTTTTCATTTTTAATTTTTTAATTTAATAATTGATTGTTTTTTTGAATAATTTATAATAATAAATTGTTAGCAATAATTTAATAAATAAAAATCAAATCTTAATTTATTAAGAAAATAAAATATTGTTTTTTAAAATTCAATTTTAAAAATTTTTATTTATTTATTTTTTTTTAATTTAAATTAGCTTGATAAATTTTTTATCATTTAAGTAGTATAATGATAAATTAGTTTAAAATATAACCTAGTATCGTCAAAATGAATTATAGTTGCTTTTTTATAATTATATATTTTGAAATCTTAATTATTATCAATATAGTTTTATGCATGCAGTATATTAATGAACAAATAAAAACTATATGCCATAACTTCGCCAGCTTTAAAAAAAAAATCTAGTTAAATATTAATCATATATTAAAGATAAATGAATATTAAAATTAAAAAAAAGATAATAATAAGCTACTGTATGTATGAATATAATTTTTTATATTAATTATTTTATGGATTATATTTAGAAATATAGTATTTTAAAATCTATTTGGGCAAAATCTTTTTTTTTTTTATCACATTGAACACTCATTCTGTGTGAAAAAAAGCATATCTATACTCATTCCGTGTGGAAAAAAGAAAAAGAAACTTATATAAAAACTCTGATGATGATGATGACTTTTTTTTCTTTGGCAAATTTTTAATCGTCAAGCCATATCTAAACTTTAAAATACGAAATAGTTTATAGACACCATACTAACCTAAACTCAGGATTATGTAAAAAAACTTGCGGTATGTTTAGTTTGAAAAAAAAAAAAATTTTTTTTCCCATGTAAAAAGCACTTTGCAAAACAGCGAATTTAGTATAAAAAATAAAATGAATAAAAGTAAAATAAAAAACGCGTAACATTTCGCAAATGGAACTTCATTTCAAGCAATGCAATTGCATTGGTCACTGTTTATTCTTCGTTTCTCTGCAATCTATTTTGCACGAAGCGTGTAATCGCAATCTCATAGTTCACAAGAACCAATGCCGAGGTTACCCTTGATATTACAATCTTACAGCACTTGCATGGAAAGCTAAGATGCGGACTTTATCACGATCACAGGTGTTCTTATTTTAGATTCTTTTGAGTAATAGAATTGTCGATGTTCAAGAACAATGTTCACTTTTAATGTGGTAGATCTCCATTGTACTTCATTGTTTTCTTTTTCGGGAAGGACACGGGTGGTATTTTTTTTTCGCTGTAACACAATAAAAAATTTTTTCTGCATATCACTTGGTGACATAAAACTTAAATTTTATCCCACGTTGCAAACTTCACAAGAAAAGAAAAATTATCATAAAATTTCACTTCGGTTATTGAAACACATCCGCAACTGCTTAGTCAAATATCACGAAACACACTTTTTGTTAAACATATGACTACCACTTCGTATACTTCGCAGAGTGAAAATCCTAATCTGCAGTCAATGTACGACCGAGTTTCGGGTTCTCCCAAACGCGAGTACATGGACGGCATAACCCCGAATTCCACGAGTCACGTCTACGCCGAAAGAGATAATACTACTCCCAGCCACCAAATTACTCAAATCACCGATCGCGTCTACAACAAAGTGGATCCCGAGGCGACAGACATTAAACAAATCAACGGATCCTCAAAAAGTACGCGCTCGAGTAAAACAAGTCATAGACATGGAACTTTGGCTTCCGACACGAACTCACCCTGGCCATCAAGTTTAAACGAGGATAACATCAGCAGCGAACATTATAAAATAACACAAGATGCCGACTTTTTGTGGTAGGATGAATTGCAGATCTTTGGTCGGTGTGCAACTTCTTCAAATTATAACTCACATTGGATTAGTCCAATTTGTTTAGATATTATAAAGGAGGCGTTCGTGGGGCGTTGTGGACATTCCTTTTGGTAACTACATGATGAATTAAACATCCCACAAGCATAAATGCTAAAATATTCTTCGAACATCTTCATTATCAGTTACGCCTGTATCTTCAGCCACCTCGATTCACGTCAGGATTGTCCAACCTGCAGTTCTCACCTGACGAGGGACCAAGTATATCCAAACTTCTTACGTTCGTGAAATTAATTTCCTCCGAACCCCATATAATGTTATAGTTTCTTCAATTTACGCGTTCGAGCTAATCATACGTATGCACATGTATCCATCTGTATTAGTGAATAAGATATTGAAAAGGACACCTTCGATAGTGGTGAATCGGAACGATTTTACGCCGTCATCACCTGCGAAGAATTTGAAAGAAAAAATACTCAAAGACGATTTGAGCGTTGAAGGTGATTTGTTTTTCCCAGAATTATATCCTTAGGATTATTTCCTTCGACTTTGAAATAAATTTATCTTTTTTCCATGTCAAAAACTTTCAGAGATTGATACAATGGTGGTGACCCTTTTGGCGAAAAAACAAAAAATCGAATCTGTTGAAAGGGAAGACGAATTGGATATTCTATTTGACTTTTTGTCTAGAACCAAAATCAAGAAACAAGAAGTATTATCATTATCCTAACATTCGACAATTGTGATGCCGGTTATTTCTGAGGTGTTGATATCGATGCAATTTATTCGACGATTACAGTTACTTACTCAAACGACGAAAGAAATCGAATGTTTAAAGGAAGATTTGGTTTCAATTCAGCAAGAGATGGATTATCGATCACAACTCAATAAGGGCAAAAAGCATGAGGAAGGAGAAAAGGTGGCGGAATCTGATATCAGTCACACTGAAGCACGCTCGGCTAATGATGAACGGGAGATCATTGAGGATGAACGAAAAGAGCTAGATCAAACAAGAAAGAGAAAACATACAGTATGCCAATATACTATTACGCTTTCCTTTGAATCAGTGCCCAAACCTAGAATTAGAATTTTTCTTTTTTTTTTCTTCTTTTGTTCGCAACTTTTTTTTTTAGGAAGTTGAAATTTCCGTAACAGAGGGTATTGCAACATTCTTGGACAGGTAATACTAGTGAAGTTCATAAATTTTTGAAATATCATAATGAAATTGGATTATTTAATATTTAAATTGAAATAGTATACCTTCTTCGTCATTGCATAGTAGGATAGAAATTACTCGCGAACAAAATTTGCAAAGCAAGAAGCAGCGCATGTTAAAACACCGTGACGACCTGGAGCAATGTTATTTTTCGAATAGGTTGTCTAGTAGTGAGTGTTTAGTCATGAATTTGTATGATAACAATAAATGGATGTCAAGTGGCTGACTCGAGTGTATAACAAATGCTATCAGTAAACTCTCGAGGATTGTCTAGCTTTTCTACAACACTAAAGACCTTCACGAGATATTCTAGTTTTCGATTGGTAAACACCTTGAGATACGCGGACTTATTTAACACCTCATCGATAGTCTCCACCATTGAATTCGATCGAGATGACGAATATTTCGCTACGGCTGGTGTGACAAAAAAAATCAAGATATTTGAATATGCGAATATTGAAAGGAATAACTATGAGGATGCCTTCGGAGGACTGGCATCGGGGAACATCAGGGACGGTGCTGGTGGAACGCGAAAAATAATGGACACTTTCCTGACCTACCCTATCAGGGAAATGAATTGTCGTAGTAAAATCAGGTAGAATTATTATGATGCCTTCGGCAATACCGTTCATTAAAATTCAATGTTCGTTTTCATCTTGTAGCTGCCTATCCTGGAATCATTATATTAAATCCCAAGTCGCAAGTGCTGATTATGATGGAATTGTTTCTTTATGGGATGTTAACACTGGAGGTCAAGTCATCTCATTCGACGAGCATGAGAAACGCGCGTGGAGTGTGGACTTTGGAAGAATGGATCCTACGAAGTTAGCTAGCGGGAGCGATGACACGAAAGGTTCGATTATTTTATTATTTCTCTTGGGATAGACGTTTTCTAACTCGCAGACTCATCTTCGATATCATCAATTAAATACTTAGTCAAGATTTGGTCAACGAATCAAAAAAATTCAGTGTTCACTCTCGAAAGCAACGCCAACGTTTGTTGTGTAAAATTTAATCCGGACGTTGGTCATCATATAGCATTTGGTAGTGCCGGTGAGTCAAACATCGTAAATAAAGAAATAAATCAACATTTTAATGAATATTATCCTCAGTGTTACTTATGAATATTCTTGGGAAACAGATCATCATATACATTATTTTGATCTAAGGCATAGCCGTAAGCCACTCTTTGTTTATAAGGGTCATCGTAAAGCTGTTTCTTATGTGAAATACATGAAACGAAATGAAATGATTTCTGCGTAAGAAATTCACCCAGTTTTCTTGTATCACGTAATCTAGCTGACGGATATAGTTAACCTTGAACCTTAAAATAGTTCCACTGACAGCACACTCAAGCTCTGGGACATTGACACTCAAACTTGTACTCGAACGTACACTGGTCACATAAATGAAAAGAATTTTGTAGGCCTAAGTACATCGTCTGATTGGATCGGGTGCGGGAGTGAGGACAATTCGGTCGTTGCCTATTATAAAACTCTGAGTAAGCCGGTTGTTAAGTTCAAATTCGGAAGTATAAACCCTGTGACGGTTAGTTATCCATCTGCACTTTTCCAAAATCGTTTTCTCTAGCTGATCTGTGTCACATAAATTTCTTTTTGCAGGGCGAGGAAACTGTGGATGTTGACTCATCCCTCTTTGTCAGTTCAGTGTGTTGGAAGAATAATTCAAACACTTTGTTGGCCGCCAACAGTCAAGGAACAATTAAAGTGTTGGAATTAGAATGAAATCCCCAGGAGTTCATGTCTCACATATATTGAAGTCTTCTCGATTTTTTTCCTTAATAATGAACAATTCTTCAAAAAGAACCTAATTGTTTAGATGCTTCTAATGGACAGATTCACTAATGGCGTACAGTACATAGGCAATCTATTTTCGCCCCATAGCGGTGGCCTCATGAAATGATCTTAATTTTTCTGGTTTAAAAAAAAAAAAAAATGCTTACTGCGCTTCCAAGTTTGGTAAGAATAAAAGTGTTAGTCAGCTTTAATGTTTGAATTTCAGACCATACTTAGCCTGGCTAAAATCAAAAAAAAAAATAATCTGGTTTTGCAATCTTCACGCTAAGAAATTGCATGATTGTTAATTTTACATTTTATTTCAAATTAGATCAAGTTTCTATTTATATACATACGGTACATTTCAATGTGTAATATGTATATAGTGTGCTGTATATTTTTTTTTGCGTATTTAAATAAATAATCATTAATTTAATTATTCAATATAAATTACTTTTAGTCCATAAATAATTGGTTGTGCATATAAATTGTTTAAGCTAGAATTGAGAAAAATCAAATGGAAATTTTTGGCATTACCCATAGTCAGGTCAGATATTGGTTCATTAATCAATTGAATGCATCAGCACATGTACATTTGAGCAACATGATACTGTATATACTATAGTTAAATGTCAATTATATTTGATTAACTTGTTGCTAAAGTCTTTAAGTTTGATCTTGAGAATAATATTTATTTTATAATAAATTTTGAATAAAGGTTCTTTTAATTTAAAATATTAAAATCAGCAAATTATTATTTATTATAATAGAAAACTGTAAAAAAATGATTTAAAAATAAAGAAAAGATAAAATATCTAAAGATATATAAACTTACTATATAAAAAATAAAAAAAAAAGAAATTTTTATTTTTTTTCAAGAAAAAATATTTAATTAAAAATTTTTTATATTAATCTTCTAATCACATATAAAAAAGATGTTTATAAGAAGTTTTTATACTTTCTTGCTAATAAAGTTTTAATACTTTCCTTAAAACAACTTGAAATATAACTTTATGAGTCATCTTTACTTTTTACTTATCCTCTTTACTCAAAAACTTGACTTTCAATAATTAAGAAAAATCAAGTAACATTTTAATATCAATAGTAAAAAGTTCTTAAAAAAAAAAAAATTAACTGTGAAATATCTAAAAACCTTTTCAACTTTTGAAATGAAAGGTTTATAGAGATATTGTTATAGTTAAAAAACTTATTTTTTTTAAAAAAATGTTTTTTAACTCTTAAAACTTTTACATAAAGAAAACAAGCTATTTAAATGTATATAACTTATTATTAAAATAATTTAATTGACTCTTCATATAAATATTACAATAGTGATTTCCTATTAGAATAGAATCATCATATAAATAAATAAATACATCAAATCAATACAAGGTTTTTTTGTATTATTTAAAACAAATATATTTTATCAACAATATCATAAGTTTATTCATATTCTAAAAATAGATCACTGATAAACAAGTAAATAAGATTAATACATAATAATATTACAATTAAACAAAATAATAGTTATAAAATAATATAAAATGTATTATATTTAACATACATAATATAATACTTCATATAATAGTAAATATAAATAGAGCTTAATGCAAAAAACTCTTTCTGTTGATCCTCTGATCACACCCAAAAAAGATGTTCGCAAGAAGTTTTTATACTTCTTTGCTAATAAAGTCTTAATACTTTTCTTAAAACAACTTGAAGTATAACTTCAAGAGTCACCTCTACCTTTTCCTTTTTGTTTACAAATCTCTTCATTCAAAAACTTGACTTCTAGTAATCAAGAAAAGTCAAGAAACACCTTTGATATTAATGGTAAGAAAGTTCCCAAAAGAAGAAGAACTGACTGTAAAGTACCTGAAGGTCTATTTAATCTTTTAAGTGAGAGGTATATAGAGGTTTTTGATGACAAAAGGGCCTATTTTTCCCCTTCCAATCACTGTTGGGCCTTTTAGAGCTATCACTTTCATGGTTTTCTGGAGAATTTTGCCTACCTCAGTTTGATCCTGAATTTTTGGTAGCACAAATCCTCATCAAAGGTGATTGGCTGACATAAAACACGTTAGTTTTTGGAATGTAAACAAGCTCCTATTAGTCACATTCACGTGTTCTGATAACATCATTGTCGATTGGAAAGAATGTTCCGGAAACGGTTGCTCCCAAAAAACTAAAGTTCCTTAATGAAGATTTCCATGACATCAAAAGATCAAGTGATGGGTAATGTGGATTGCAAATTCCTATCTCTTACCTAAGTTCCTCAAGTGGTGATAAAGCTTTAATGGAAAAAAGCTGAGATCTAAATGTTTTTCTTGAAATATCCCAATCCGGTGCCCACTTAAATGAAAGACCAGTTGGATTGACTCGTCCGATGCCACAGGTGATGAAAAAGAAGATTTCTTTCGAGGTTTAAGTGAATCAAGAAGACTATCCCAATCAGGCAGATCCCTTTTGAGAAGAGGTTGTTTTTATTTTTGGATTTTTTTGGTGGGCCTTGAATTGTCCCTTTTCCCCAATCGTTTTTCCCCTTTCCCCTTTTTAACTTAGCAATTCATTGGTTTTTGGGCAATCAACAGTGACAAACTGTTGACAATGATCCTGATAGATAGAGGTTATTACCAATCTATTGGAGAAGTGTAATATTGTTCCCAAGATCTGACTTAGAGTACTTTTGTATAAAGACGAGTTAGTTATGTTGTGAAAGTCTGTAAAATATTGTAGATTTACTTCAATTTTTCAATAAAGACAAGCTATTATGGCATGATTGCGGGTTAAAAAAAAAAAAAAAAAAAAATCTGAATTATAATAAGGTCAAATAATTCAATATCAACTCTTCTAGTTTCTAACCAGACCAGTGCAGATTAATATCTTTCTAAACATTAAAAGAAACTTTCATAATATAATTGTTTTAATTGTAAACCAGTTAAAACTCAAAAGTTATAAAGACTCAAGAATACATGAGAAATTTAAAAGCAATAGTTAAAAAATATAGATAGTAATATTGTTGCAACACATAAACAATTTATATGTAATGCAATATGTATATATATATATATATATTTACAAGACTAAACCCAAACAATTCAACAAGACAGACAGAGACACAAGACAGGACAATATTTTTTCTTTTTCTTTTCTCTTCTTTTAAGTGCTAACGAGATCTCCTTGTATAAGGAACTCCTAACACTGGTGGTGTTGGATATTTTAGGCAAGTTCTTGACATGTTAGTTCCCCCTAACAGGAGTAGCAACAGGTCATCTGGTGGGAAAAACTCTAGGAAGCGAAGGTTCTAGAAATAGGTTTAACGGCTGGTATCACTTCAATGAAGGAGATTTCTCAACTCCTATAGCTTGTTAGAGTTTAGAGAAAGTCCTATACTAGACAGTCAATAGTTACTCCATTCTAATTGGGTGAGACGTAAATAGATGCCCCTTTGTACTATTTGTTGATCTGTAAATCCTTAGGCAGTAAGGATGATTAGTCATCCCGATTGTTTCTAGGACATATCTTGATTTTAATAAAGCATATGCATCAATGCAGGAATGAGCTAGCATTAAAAAAAAAAAAAAATTTATTAAGGAATACTATCAATAATTTCATTTGATTAATGTCTAAGTTTATGTAATTTTTTTAGATTTTTAATAATTTCCAGAAACCTATCTTCTATATAGGACTAAAAACGAATTTTTTATTACCTTTTGTTCAGTTGACAAAGGTATAGTAAGTGTTAAGTTAAAATCTATTCTTTGTGAAAAATTGTTTTATTATCTTGGCAATGATACTATCCAAGATTATATATATTTCAAGTATTACAATTATTTCTTCATTAAATTTGATTCCTTTTTGTTATAGCAATTATTGGGAAACCCATAGTTTTGAATGTTTATCATATTTTTATAAAAGTCTGACTAAAGTATTAAATATATTCTTCTCTCTTTTGTTTACTATTTGAAGTATATGTTAAGTTCTATTTATATTTATTACTATATTATTTATATTATGTCATATGTTTGTTGTTGAATTTACTGTTTTAATGAATTTACTTTTGTTTACTTATTTACTGTATCAAATATGTTATTTTGATTTCAAACTTTTTTAAGTTTATTTATTATTATTGTATTTTAATTAATCAATGTGATGTAAATACGTATTTATTGATTATTTACCTATTTATTGTTTAGTATTAATTTGTTGTTTATTATCTCATTGATCCATGTAGGGTAACTGGTTGTATAGGATACAACTTTGTTGATAGGTTTCAAACATATGTTATATTTGTTATGTTAAGAATATGTCATACAAATGTTATTGTATTTTTGTATTTTTTTTTTTTTTTTTTTTTAACCTACAATCATACAACAATGGTGTGTCTTTATTGAAAAATTGAAAATGAATTTAAATATTTTACAGACTTTTACAAAGTGACTAACTTGTTTTCATACAAAAGTACTCTAAGTTAGATTTTGGGGACAATATTTCACCCTCCTAATAGATTGGTAATAATCTCTATCTATCAGGATCATTGCCAACAGTTTGTCACTGTTGATTGTCCGAAAACCAATGAATTGCTAAGTTAAAAGAGGAAAGGAAAAGAACAATTTAAGAAAGGGGACAATTCAAGACCTACCAAAAAAAAACCCCCCACCAAAAATAAAAACAACATCTTCTCAAAAAGAATTTACCTGATTGGGATAGTTTTCTTGCTTCACTTGAATCTCAGAAGAAATCTTCTTTTTCACCAACTATGGCATTGGATGAGTCAATCCAACTGGTCTTTTATTTAAGTGAGCACTGGATTGGAATATCTCAAGGAAAACATTTAGATCTCAGCTTTTTTCCATTAAAGCTTTGTCACCACTTGAGGAACTTAGAAAAGAGACAGGAGTTTGCAATCCACATTACCCATCACTTGATCTTTTGATATTATAGAAGTTTTCATTGAGAGATTTGAGCTTTTTGAAGACAGCCATTTCCAGAATCTTCTTTCTGGTCACCAATGATACCATCGGAACATGTGACTGTGACCAATAGGAGCTTGTTTACATTTTAAAAACTAACATGTTTCATGTCAACCAATTACCTTTGTTAAGAATTTGTGCTACCAAAAATTCAGGGTCAAACTGA
>CAJVPT010004154.1:0-13950 GCA_910592055.1 Acaulospora colombiana
AATTAAAAATATATAAATCTTGACATAATGGATGTCCAGACTTATGGGGCTATAATATAACTTAAAAAGAAAAACAAAAAAAAAATAATAATAATAAATGAAATCTATTGGTTCACACTACTACTGTTTATGGGGCTAATTTCTATTCTGGAGAAACAAGACAAATTGACTATGATAAAAGGCACTCAGCCCGGGATCGCTAAAGATGATCTTGGCTGATATTACACATAGAGTTCAAAAATAGTAGACAGGATGGACTTGTCCATAGTCACACAGAGTTATGTATACTTATACAGAATTGATAGGGGCAGGCGCAGATTCGTTACAGTTTCTGCTAAATTGCTTAGCTTCTGAGATATACTGTAGTTCCATTTTGATGATTCAAGTATGCTACTATTGCTATATTATTCTTATTATTTAATTGTAAATCTTTTTAAATATTAATAGAATATAATGGATAGCCTTTAGTTCTAGAAAATTGATGTATGAATTCTTTTGTTTGATGGTCCATCATCCTTGTATTATTGTTTAATTTATTATGACTTTCTATCCTATTAGAGAGGCATTTGTGAAAATTGTTATTGTTGGCGATATTGGAATTATACATGAACCATTCCAAGTGTTTAGATTGATAATCCACCACTTTAGTTGTTATATACTCTGCAAAGATAGAGATAAGTATGAATTCCATCTTTTTTTCTTGAGTATTCAATTTTTATTTTATATTAATGCATGTTTTTAATCTTGTAGAAAAAATTGCTTCAGCTATTGCTAAGAGCTTTTCAATTATAGTTGCAAGCTTTCTTATATGAATTATTTTCTGTTTTGAAATTATTAAATATTTACTTTTTATTTCATTGATCTTTTTTTAAATAAACAAAAATACATTTCCTTCAAATTGATTGTAAATCTCAGATACTTGATTGATTGGGTTGGAATGAGCTTGAATTTTTGACTATTGATTTAGAAATCCAGATTCTTTAACATTTGTTGTACTGCTATAATATAATAAAAAGCTTCAGTTTTAATGGGAGCCAAAATTAACAAATCATCCAGATATGTTACCAATTTAATACCTTGATTTCTTATTCAAGACATTATCAGTTTCATCATCTTCATAAAGATTCTCAAACTGCTTGTCAGGCCAAATGGGAAAATAATAAATTGATAATAGTGGTTGCCATAGTTGAAAAAGAAAAATTGTTGCACTTGTAATAATAATAAAATATAATAAAAGGCATCCTGAATGTCTATTGATATCATATAGTTGTTTTATTATATTAATGATTTTACAGTATCTATAGTTTCCATCTTGAAATGAACGAATTGAATATAAGAATTTAATTTTTTTAAATCTATAATTACATGAACAGATTCATCTTTCTTGGTGATGGTAAAATTTTTGAACAAAAACATAAAATATTTGGATTAATCTCCCTTATAACACCCTTGTTGATCAGCTTTTGAATTTCATATATTACCTTGAGAGTGGGCTGAGAATAAGAATCTAAAGAATGTATACCAAGTAGTGATGAAGTGAACCATTTGGGAGTATATTCTTCTCTTATTATCTGAGTTTACCAAAATAAGCTCTCAAGGCTTGATCAATTGTCTATATAGGATGTTAGTCATCTTTCAATTGAGTTTTTGTTTAGTTTTGCTTGATAGTTGTATTTGAATTGTTGTAGATGTTTGGGTGGTCATTTGCATTATTGTTGTGACTGCCATAATATCCACTTCCCTGATTGTACAGTTTGAAATGTGACCAAAATTTTCCTTTATGAGTATAAAAAGGCTTAGAATTATTGTTAAATTGTGATAAGTGAAAATTTATAGACTTATTGTTAAGTTTATACCTATTGTTTGATACTCTAATAAGAAAATTATTTGTCTCATTCTCTTGACTAATAATTTTCTTAAGCTCATTTCCAAACATTTCATTCTTTTCAATTGAAGAAGTATATTGATATGAAATAATTTTGAGTGACTGCTATCTTCATAACTTATTAATATAAGATAGGAAATTCAATAACATCATTCTGATATCCTTAAGTACCTCTTCAATAAACTATCAGGCTTCAAACCCATTATCTGATCATCTGACTTGGAATTATAAAGTGTCCAGAAACCATTATCCAAAGGGTACAGAGTTGATGATGAATGGTAAGCAAGACTTGAAAGTAATCTATCAATTTCTTTAGCTTGTGCTAGCATAAGTTTCTATATTCATTTGTCCATAGTGGATGCTTTATATTTAATATATGCATTATGATGTTGTGCCCTAAGAATGGTAGACTGGTTCTCTTTAGATAATATGTTTTATTTATATATTTTGGTGGGAAACTTAAGTATATTGCCTAAAAGTGTTCACGCTTTACTATTGAATATATCATTTTGGTCATTATCAAATACGTCAGATAAGTTGTCTTCAGACTGTGTCATATTATAAGGGGCCATATCAAGATTATTATCAGATATGATAAAAGGGTTAACATAAAAACATTCCATTAAGATAAATATTTTAGTGTGAATGGTTGCCAAAATAAAATGATTTGAATGATGTAAACAGATAATCAATCAATTATATAGTAATGATAATATAATTAGATATATAATATATCTGTATATCTCC
Source organism: Acaulospora colombiana (assembly GCA_910592055.1). Classification (NCBI taxonomy): domain Eukaryota; kingdom Fungi; phylum Glomeromycota; class Glomeromycetes; order Diversisporales; family Acaulosporaceae; genus Acaulospora; species Acaulospora colombiana. Next base: position 2,633 of record CAJVPT010004154.1, read on the forward strand.
AAAATTGGAGGCTGCTATTAATAAAATAGTCATAATACATTGATATTCTATATCAAAGTGAGTGAAGTGTATTTCTAAGTAACAAGCTATCCAATAGATTCTTTAAAAGTATGGTTCTAGAAATATTTGTTAACATGAATAATAAAAATATATAATTTCTACAATTAAATTTATAAATTACTTTATCAATATTAATTTTTTTTTTTTTTTTTTTTTATAACTGGCGCAGCCTTGTTTTATTATTTTTCCAAATTACATATATACTTCATAGCTATAACTATCATATAGGAGTATATATTTAGTGATAGTAAAACTCGATAAGCCATGGCTACCTCGCGGCCTGTTGCCCTTCTTTGGGGGAAGAAACTAACATGCCAAGGCCGTGCTAGTTGTTTTATAAAATAACATGATAGAAAAAATGTCAGTTTGATATTTAATGTATTCGTTCATGTATCTGTTTACTATTTCAATCAAGTTTGATAGGGACTGTTGTACTGCAATCAGATCTATATAGTTTCTGATTTTCTTGACTCTGGTTCTTCTTTTTTTGTTCATTTTGGTTCTGCTGGTGGGGCCTTCCTGTTCATGAACTTCCTTACATCTTTGTTTCTATATGTCATGTAGGAGCTCTTTCCATTCCTTCATTGTGTTTATTATAGTTTCTGTCACTATGTTGTCGTTTGATATGATTGTGTCGAGTGTTCTAGGTATTTCTTTTAGTATTGCTTCTTGGATCAGTAAGTTGAATGTTCTGGGGTTTGCCAGTTGTATCTGTCTATGAATGATCTCTTTGAAGCTCTCCTGTATTCTTTGCTTATATATGGTGATGCATTTTTAATTAGAATCCTATGAAAGTTTTCCTTGAGTGTTTCTGTGTTGTTGCTGCATTGAAAGAGATGTGTGAAGTCTTCTGGTGTTCCGCATTTGTGACATTTGTTATCCTTGTATATTAGTGGGTATCTGTTGTGTAGTTTGGTCTTGGTTAGCAGTTCTTCATACCATAGATTGAAACTGAATTTCCTCCTGTGGTGATCTTCCTTTGAGGTTTTGTGTTCGTTCATTTTTTATGGATGTAAACTGTTGAAAGCATGTTTCCAGTATATGTTCCTCAAGTCCTCTTCGGTGAATCTGTTTTGTGTTCTATTTAGTAGTTTCCATTTGGTCAACCTGATAGCCTTGTTTACTTGTTTCATTAAGTCTTTGCCCGGAATATCTATTTGTGATGTGTCCCACACTATGTTTATTGGTGACAGTCCTGGGTGCTGTTTTTTGATATTGATAATTTTCCAGTTTGGTTTCATATCTGATGAGATGGGGTCTATCTGGGCTAGTTTGTCTGCTTCCTCATTAAGAGAAACTCCTGTGTGTGCTTTTACCTTGTGTAGTCTAACATTTAGGTTCAGTTGTTGTCTAATGTAATTGAAAGTGTCTACTATCACCTGGTTTGGTTTTTTACTCTTTTTGGTCTTAGTGGTGTCATGGTTTCTATTAATTTTGTTATTGCTACTTGGCTGTCAGTGTACACATTAGCTATGGTATTTCTGCTTAGTGTGCTTATTGCTGTGGTTATCGCCATCAGTTCCGCACACATTGAAGAGACATGTAACTGTGTCTGTCCTTGGAAGGTGTGATGTGTTCCTGTCCCATCCTCTATGATCCAGCCTAGGCCCATGTGTGGTTTATTGGTGTAGCTTGAAACTGAGCCATCTGTGTATATAGTGGTATGGTGGTGGTCTTTCATGTGTTGTTGGATTGTCATCAGGGCATCTAGTTCTTCCTTGTTTAGTTCAAAAATTTCATTGATATTCATTGTTTCTATTTTAGCGCTGCCTAAAATGACTTGCCAGGAGCTTTGATTTGTTTGAGGGGATTCGGTGAGGTCTTTGAGCTCTTTTTTGGTGAAGTCTGGTGATATCCTGCAGCACAGGATGCTTGTTGAGCTGCTCTTGCTTCCCTTGGAGGAGATGCTTATTCTTTTTACTGGGATTTGGATTGTATGTTGTTTTTTGGCTGCGAAGGTGCAGGTTCCTAACACTGTGTCTTTTTTTTCATTTAGGGGACACCCAGTGCATCTTTCTAGAGGTGATTGCTCGCCTATTCTGGTGTAGTGTTTGAATACCACTGTGTTGGGGCTATCGTTCCATTTTTTCTTGCCAATAACTTCTTTGTTTTGCTTGAGTGTTGCTCCCCAATATGGTTTGTGTAAGTCTCCCATTACCAGGGGCCTGCTTTGATTATATGTTCGATGGGTACTTATTTTATCCTCTATTCTGTCTTGTATACTGACTAGATTTGTGAGGTTCTTTACGATCTCTTTGTACCATTTTGATGTGTTTCTTTTCTTTGTTTTGTTGCTGGCCCCGAGTTCTCTCCAGTGTAGTAATCGTGTTTCTGTTGAATTGATGATCTGTCCTATAAACATTAAGTTGTGCTTCCTTAGTATTTGTCTATATTTGTGGTATACTGGTTTTGGTATTGCTTCTTCGATTGTTTCATCAGTTTTTCCTATTCTCTGTGGGATTGTGAACTTTGTGTTGAAGTGGAATTGGAAACCGTGTTTCCTCAGCATCCAGAGAATATCATGGTCCAAATTTTGTCCTGACTTGAGGAAAGGCTGTGTAAGATGTGACATTACTGGGTTTGTTGACCAGAATAGGTTTTGAAGGTTCTGTAGTCCTATCCTAGAGATTTGTCCTAGTGTACCTTGGTCTTCCATTCTTTGTACCCAGGTTCTTATGTGTAGTTGTATTTGTCTATCCCATAAATGGTTCAGGTTGTGTTTCATGTGATTATATAGAAGGGTGTTAGGGATTGTATTGGCGAGGCCACACTTGTGTTTGTACTTTATTGCAATTTTCCCTATGAGGTTGTTGCAGGTACTTTCAGAGAGTACCATGTCATTCAATAAATATTCTATGCTGGGCATGAGTATGTGGTTTATTATGTATCTCATTTGTTTATCTGTAATTGCCTTCCATTCAATCAACTTGCAGGTTTTCTTTACTTTCTCCATTATGAGTTGTTGTTGATATCCTTTTCTCTCAGAACTGTCCAACCATATTCCTAACAGCCTTATTGGTATTCCAGGCTTGCTTCCCATAACTGTTCCTCCCTTAAGAGTGAAGCTTCTTTCGAAGTCTTCTGGTTGTCCATTGATAATTGTTAATTGTAATTTTAGTGGGTTGATATTGATATCATTATAGTTGTAAAATTCTGTGGCAATGTTCAGGATCCTTTGCATTTCTTCTGGATTGTCTATCAGCCATGTTGTATCATCCATGTATGCAATGGCCTTGATGTCTAGATGTTTCTCTGTAGTGGGCTCGTTAATGTCTTCTTGGAGTCTCGTTGTGTACCTGTAGCCTCTTCTCGAGGATTCGATTTCTGTTAGGAATGGGTCGTAGAATATTCGTCATAATAGAGGTGAGATTGTGTCTCCTTGGTTGATGCCATCAAGTACTTTGTAGTTGGGACTCAGTCCATGTGTTGTAATGACCTGATTTTCTCTCTCTCTGAGTAGTGCCAATATAATGTTGATGATTTTTTATGGTAGCTTAATGCGTCTCATGACTTGTTCCAGCATTTTAGTGTTGACAGAATCATAGGCCTTTGCCATGTCTTGACTCAGGATCCATAGCTTTTTTCTTTCCCTGCGTGCATGTTCTATGCATAGGTTAATTATATGTATGGAGCCTTGCATGCTGCTTCCTGGTAAGGCTGCCCAGTTGAATTCGTTAAGGATGTTGTGTTCATTGCAGCTGTGCGATAGGTGGTCACTGATGATCTTTGTGAATATCTTCCTTCCTGCAGTGAGTAGAGTAATAGGTCTGATTATCTCGATCCTATTGTTCCATTCTGTTAGTTTGGGTATTGGGTATATATGTCCTTTACTCCATTCTCTCAGTGTCTCCCCTTGTGTAAGAATTTTGTTATAGAAGCGTGTAAGCCAGGCTAGTGCTTCTGGTCCAAGGTGTTTGTAGGCTATGTATGAAATGTTATCTGGTCCCGGTGCCAATTTTGAGCTCCTATCCTTTATCATTTCCTTTACTTCTTCTACTGTGATATACTCTGTGAGGCCATTGTACCAGTTGTCTTGGATTCTTTTGCTTGGTGCATATTGTTTACCCATCTGGTAGAGGTATTTACTGGTATAGTTTTTCTGAGGCGAGTCCATGTTGCGAAATGTTCTGAAGCTTTCCTTTTGATCTCTTCTGACTCTGTAATGATTTTTAACTGGTTGTCTGTTTCCACAATAAGTCTGTCGGTTATTATAGATCTGTGGGGCCTTTCTATGATGCTGTTAATCATCTGTTTCTTGTTGTCCTAAAGCCACTGTTGTCTCCTTTCTGTATGTCGCTGTATCTCTTTCCTTTTTTGGTGTTTACTGATTATTCTTGCTACTGTTTTGTATCGTGTTATATACCCCCTACATATTTTTCTCCACTGAGTCAGGTAGTTCTGAGGGTGGTTAGATCGTCATTCATTGAGTTCTGTTGTAAGTTCTGGAAAGGATTCCTGTATCTTGATTATCTGTTTTTCGATCAGTTGCTTGGTTTGTGGGTTGGGTGTGTTGATGCATCTCTGCAACATATCTGCTAGAATCTGGATGTTCACAATCCTTTCATATAATGTAAGACTTTCCCCTATCTTTTTGCTCCTTTTCTGAGCCTTTATCCTGGGTATGTGTCTACTAGTTGCTTCAAGGATGTGTTGTTTGAAACTATTCCATAAAGTGTCGATGTTTCCTTGATTCTTGATGTCTCCCTGTTGTGTCCGTGATTCGATTTCATCCTTGAAGTTTTCCCACTGTTTGGTGTCTGTTCTATACCAGTTGTATCTGTGATTGTATCTATGAATCTTCTGTTTCCTCTGCTTGTCAAGTTGCCACATCTCTATTTTTGTGATCATAATTTCATGATCGCTTTTATGTAGGGAGTCTGGGTGATTTGTTATGTAGGAGTCTCTTGATTGCCAGGTGCTTTGTAAATGATACCAGATTTGGTCGATTCTGCTGGCTGCTCCTCTACTGTTTTGCCATGTGTATACCACTTGTGTTGAATTGTGTGCTCTGAAAGTGTCCTCGAAGTTCCTTGTGATCAACCATTCCAGTAGTTCTGATTCAGGTTAGTGGTTGTTTGACTTTTTTGTGCTCTATCATTTAGGGGACACCCAGTGCATCTTTCTAGAGGTGATTGCTCGCCTATTCTGGTGTAGTGTTTGAATACCACTGTGTTGGGGCTATCGTTCCATTTTTTCTTGCCAATAACTTCTTTGTTTTGCTTGAGTGTTGCTCCCCAATATGGTTTGTGTAAGTCTCCCATTACCAGGGGCCTGCTTTGATTATATGTTCGATGGGTACTTATTTTATCCTCTATTCTGTCTTGTATACTGACTAGATTTGTGAGGTTCTTTACGATCTCTTTGTACCATTTTGATGTGTTTCTTTTCTTTGTTTTGTTGCTGGCCCCGAGTTCTCTCCAGTGTAGTAATCGTGTTTCTGTTGAATTGATGATCTGTCCTATAAACATTAAGTTGTGCTTCCTTAGTATTTGTCTATATTTGTGGTATACTGGTTTTGGTATTGCTTCTTCGATTGTTTCATCAGTTTTTCCTATTCTCTGTGGGATTGTGAACTTTGTGTTGAAGTGGAATTGGAAACCGTGTTTCCTCAGCATCCAGAGAATATCATGGTCCAAATTTTGTCCTGACTTGAGGAAAGGCTGTGTAAGATGTGACATTACTGGGTTTGTTGACCAGAATAGGTTTTGAAGGTTCTGTAGTCCTATCCTAGAGATTTGTCCTAGTGTACCTTGGTCTTCCATTCTTTGTACCCAGGTTCTTATGTGTAGTTGTATTTGTCTATCCCATAAATGGTTCAGGTTGTGTTTCATGTGATTATATAGAAGGGTGTTAGGGATTGTATTGGCGAGGCCACACTTGTGTTTGTACTTTATTGCAATTTTCCCTATGAGGTTGTTGCAGGTACTTTCAGAGAGTACCATGTCATTCAATAAATATTCTATGCTGGGCATGAGTATGTGGTTTATTATGTATCTCATTTGTTTATCTGTAATTGCCTTCCATTCAATCAACTTGCAGGTTTTCTTTACTTTCTCCATTATGAGTTGTTGTTGATATCCTTTTCTCTCAGAACTGTCCAACCATATTCCTAACAGCCTTATTGGTATTCCAGGCTTGCTTCCCATAACTGTTCCTCCCTTAAGAGTGAAGCTTCTTTCGAAGTCTTCTGGTTGTCCATTGATAATTGTTAATTGTAATTTTAGTGGGTTGATATTGATATCATTATAGTTGTAAAATTCTGTGGCAATGTTCAGGATCCTTTGCATTTCTTCTGGATTGTCTATCAGCCATGTTGTATCATCCATGTATGCAATGGCCTTGATGTCTAGATGTTTCTCTGTAGTGGGCTCGTTAATGTCTTCTTGGAGTCTCGTTGTGTACCTGTAGCCTCTTCTCGAGGATTCGATTTCTGTTAGGAATGGGTCGTAGAATATTCGTCATAATAGAGGTGAGATTGTGTCTCCTTGGTTGATGCCATCAAGTACTTTGTAGTTGGGACTCAGTCCATGTGTTGTAATGACCTGATTTTCTCTCTCTCTGAGTAGTGCCAATATAATGTTGATGATTTTTTATGGTAGCTTAATGCGTCTCATGACTTGTTCCAGCATTTTAGTGTTGACAGAATCATAGGCCTTTGCCATGTCTTGACTCAGGATCCATAGCTTTTTTCTTTCCCTGCGTGCATGTTCTATGCATAGGTTAATTATATGTATGGAGCCTTGCATGCTGCTTCCTGGTAAGGCTGCCCAGTTGAATTCGTTAAGGATGTTGTGTTCATTGCAGCTGTGCGATAGGTGGTCACTGATGATCTTTGTGAATATCTTCCTTCCTGCAGTGAGTAGAGTAATAGGTCTGATTATCTCGATCCTATTGTTCCATTCTGTTAGTTTGGGTATTGGGTATATATGTCCTTTACTCCATTCTCTCAGTGTCTCCCCTTGTGTAAGAATTTTGTTATAGAAGCGTGTAAGCCAGGCTAGTGCTTCTGGTCCAAGGTGTTTGTAGGCTATGTATGAAATGTTATCTGGTCCCGGTGCCAATTTTGAGCTCCTATCCTTTATCATTTCCTTTACTTCTTCTACTGTGATATACTCTGTGAGGCCATTGTACCAGTTGTCTTGGATTCTTTTGCTTGGTGCATATTGTTTACCCATCTGGTAGAGGTATTTACTGGTATAGTTTTTCTGAGGCGAGTCCATGTTGCGAAATGTTCTGAAGCTTTCCTTTTGATCTCTTCTGACTCTGTAATGATTTTTAACTGGTTGTCTGTTTCCACAATAAGTCTGTCGGTTATTATAGATCTGTGGGGCCTTTCTATGATGCTGTTAATCATCTGTTTCTTGTTGTCCTAAAGCCACTGTTGTCTCCTTTCTGTATGTCGCTGTATCTCTTTCCTTTTTTGGTGTTTACTGATTATTCTTGCTACTGTTTTGTATCGTGTTATATACCCCCTACATATTTTTCTCCACTGAGTCAGGTAGTTCTGAGGGTGGTTAGATCGTCATTCATTGAGTTCTGTTGTAAGTTCTGGAAAGGATTCCTGTATCTTGATTATCTGTTTTTCGATCAGTTGCTTGGTTTGTGGGTTGGGTGTGTTGATGCATCTCTGCAACATATCTGCTAGAATCTGGATGTTCACAATCCTTTCATATAATGTAAGACTTTCCCCTATCTTTTTGCTCCTTTTCTGAGCCTTTATCCTGGGTATGTGTCTACTAGTTGCTTCAAGGATGTGTTGTTTGAAACTATTCCATAAAGTGTCGATGTTTCCTTGATTCTTGATGTCTCCCTGTTGTGTCCGTGATTCGATTTCATCCTTGAAGTTTTCCCACTGTTTGGTGTCTGTTCTATACCAGTTGTATCTGTGATTGTATCTATGAATCTTCTGTTTCCTCTGCTTGTCAAGTTGCCACATCTCTATTTTTGTGATCATAATTTCATGATCGCTTTTATGTAGGGAGTCTGGGTGATTTGTTATGTAGGAGTCTCTTGATTGCCAGGTGCTTTGTAAATGATACCAGATTTGGTCGATTCTGCTGGCTGCTCCTCTACTGTTTTGCCATGTGTATACCACTTGTGTTGAATTGTGTGCTCTGAAAGTGTCCTCGAAGTTCCTTGTGATCAACCATTCCAGTAGTTCTGATTCAGGTTAGTGGTTGTTTGACTTTTTTGTGCTCTATCATTTGTCGATAGAGGGGTTTGGTGTGGTATTGAAGTCACCTCCTATTACTATGTGTGATGTCTCTTTCTCTGCTTGTACTATCCATTCTTGAATCGCGTTTTCTATTACTGACTTTTCCCATCTGTCATTGTTTCTTGGTGGGAGGTATACTTCTATTATCCTTAATTTATGTTTTCCTGGGAAAGCCATGTCTATTGCTATCACTCTGCCTTCTATTTCTTGTTTTTTGTAGATTCTTCCTGCGATGTCTTCATGGATTACAATGCATATCCCATGTCCAATTTTCCTTGTGGGAGTCACTAAGGTTATCAGTTGATATCCCTATTGTTTTCATTGTTTGATTTGGTTCAAATCTCCATTGGTCTCCATAGTGATGATGATTTCTTATCTATTTTCTGTGCAGAATTCTGTCCATAGTTTACGTTTGTTTTCTTCTACCATACCCCTTATATTGTGTGTTGCGATTGTCCATATCAAATGGTTGTTTGTTGATTTGCCATTCTGTGATGTTGTGCTTTTCTCGTTTGTGTATGAATCTGTGTCTTGTGTCATTTGTTTGTAATAACGTTGGTTACTTGATTCTGTGTTACTTGTTCTACTACTGTCCTCTTTCTGGGGGTAATCCTAGGTGTCATTTATCATATTATTGGGTAAGGTTGTATCCCGGAGAAACTGTCTGTTGGGAAAGCTTGAAGAGATTGATCACTTCTTCCATTGTTGAGCTCATTTTGTTAAGTTGTTGCTAATATGCTTCTTGTGTTTTCCTGATATCTTGAATTCCCATACTTGTTATGGTGCTTTGTTCCTTGCTGCTAGTGGGTGCTGATTCTTCTAGCTCCTCCATGAGTTCGCCTATACTTTCTGGGTATCGGTTGGCACACTTCTGTTCTAGAATATCAACTCTTTCATTAAGGTCTTGAAAAGCGTTTTTCATTTCTTTGATTTCTTTTTGGATTGCAGTTAAGGCTTGCCAAATGTCTTCCTCATGTTGATTGGTATTGGGAGTTCATCCATACTTCAGGATGCTTGCATAGCTCCTGGGATCCTTTGTTTGTGGGTATCTAGTGGGGTTGGGGCTAAAGTTTGTTCTATATCTCAGTTTTGCTGAGATTCTTGGATTATTAGATCTATTGGTGTGTTGTCTTGGTGGAAGTGGTTCAGATTTGTCTGGGTATGTATACATGTTGTGTTCTGGTGAACCGCAGATGAGGCATAGTTTTGCTTTATGGCTGACCCAGGTGGTTTGTGTTCCTTTGATTACAGGGGCTACCGATTTCACATCTAAGAGTTCTTCTCTATTCTGAAAGAAAATGACAGCAAACCTCTTAGCTTGGTTATTATTGTTGTGAGGGATGTATACTGATTTTGCCTTCGTGCTGATAATGGTTACTGCCAAATCTGCCGCTATTATATCTAGTGACAGGCATGCGAGTGTGGTGCTAAAACTTTCCCTTTGTTCTTTAATTTCATATGTTTTGTAGTAAGGAAAAATTCTGCATGAGTAAAGACCTTTTGTGAGTGCCCAATCTTGGCTGATCTTTATGTAGTCCGATGTATTGGAGAAGGTGATTTTTGCTGTTTGAAAAGGCCCTGCTCTTTGCAAGGTGATATAGTCTATGCTGATTTGTTCGTCGAAGAACTCTGCTAAGTCAGTTTTGGTGAAGTGTTGAGGAATGTCCCACACCCTGATGGTGTGAGAATTGCTATCTTGGGAGCCTAATGGGGAAATCTTTCTGAATCTGGCATTCTCATTGTCAGTGATATTTGTGTTACATGCTACTTATGCTTCCTCTTGATTACCAAAAATTGCAGCTATTTGTGGTTTTCCGATTGGGTATTCATACCTCACATATTTCAGAGAGGAGAGGTGTGTCATTTTCTGTTTGATGAAATTTGTTTTTTCCTCAGCATTCTGTTTGGGGACTAGGTCTGGGTCGATGAAAGTTTTTCCTGGTCTGAGAGTCTCTCTGTTCTCCCAGTGAGGTTGGGGAGGGGGTGAGCTTCCTTTTCCGTTTCCATGGTCCTTATAAGAGTAGCTTGTCTGTTCAGTGATCCCTCTTTGTCTTCCTTGGTGTATGGCTCTTGATTGTCCTTGTCTACCGACTCACAGACTGTGAGGGGAGAAGGTGTCCTGCTATTTAGGTAGTCTTCAGTGGCTTCTAAGTTCGGACTGTTTCTTCGATTTCCATTTCTCCTATTGATGTAGTTGTGTCCATGTCCTCCTTCGCTTTCCCTTTGTCCGTTGATATCTTTTTGAGTGGTGCTGTCCTGGTTCTCAGGGGGAATGTCTGAGTGGAGAGATGGGTGTTGTCGCTTTTGCTTTCAGGGCCTATCGTTGTTCTTGCTAAGTTTATCGATATTGTATTCTGGTGTTGTTTGCCTTGCCAGGCTTCTCAGTTGCCTTGTGGAGGCCATCTTGTTGGGGCACGCCACTTTGTAGCAGAGGATGAGTTCATTTTATGTTTGTCTAATAAGGAAATTTTCAATTTTTGAGATTTTCGGGAAAGAGTTTTTTTTTTTCTCTAATTATCAATATTAATAAATGAGACTGATCTTCCATTTTACATATAAATATTTTTTTAAATGTTTGCTCATACTTGTTTTTTTTTTTAACCCACAGTCAGGTTAGCATGGCATGTCTTTATTGTATATATGCTAGGTATTTATAAAATATTGTGACTTTCATATACTAACTTACTCATCGTCAAAAAACTATTTCTCTAAATGCAACCTAGGGAATAATATTTCGCTCCTTTACTAATTTGGATAAATTCTCTAATTAATAAAATCATTGCCTACAGGTCATTAGTGTAGATTATTCTAAGTTCTGTCTGCAGTTAAAAACCAAACCACTTTATTTCGTGACAAATCCAATCCTTAATAATCGTCGTATATTTCTTTCCTTCTATTTCTTTAATATCCTCCAGGTTCGAATTCTTTGAAGATAATAGTACCGTAAACCACTGCATACAATACCCCCCCTAAAGTAATACCCCCCTTAAATAATACCTGGTAGTATTCAAGAAAATTGTTACTCAATAAATGATTACTACCC
>CAJVPT010004155.1:0-13949 GCA_910592055.1 Acaulospora colombiana
GACTTGGACTGATTTATCGGTTTGAGTTATTGCTTGTAAAGCTTCTCTTGGTGTCTAGAAAGGTGTTAACCTGCACTAGCCTGGCTAGGAGCTTTGTGAGGTTGATGTTGGGCTTCCAAGAGCTTACTGTGAATTAGTCTTTCTTGTTGTTTTTCTCTTTCTAAAAGAAAAAATTTATATAGTAGAAGTTGGTAATTTTTGTAAAACTTACCTCTTCTGTACTCTGTAAAGAGTTCTTGAACTTGTTTTTGTAAGTTATTTAGTTGTAAAAGTAATTTCACTTGGTTTCTCTTGTTTTTTTGGCTAGTTTCTCTTTTTCTCAAAAAATTACCAAAAAAGGAAATTTTCTGAAAATTTGGGGATCAGCGGGAAGGTATATCCTTACTGTTTTATTTAAAAGCCAGTTTTTTTTATCCGTAATTAAATTTTTGCTAGTCAAAAAAATCTGTTGCACAGATACACTAGTTGTAGGTATTACTAAGTAATCATGTGCAATACATGCCAAATATAAAAATTGCTGTTTATTTATTTTTTATCATTTCGAAATATTTATTTCTTTTTTTTTTTTTTTTTTAAAACCCTCTGTCAGGCTAGGTACATGTACTTTATTAAACATATGTATACTTTACATTGGAGAATGTGTCGCTAAAGCTAAGACTCTACCTAACTCACTCATTTCTGTTTTAAAGAATTATTAAAACTTTAAGTACAACTTCAGAAATAATTTATCGTTTCATTAACAGTTCAGGTAAAGACCCTTCCATTAAAATATTTATTTCCTCTGTTATCCAAGGTAATAATAAATATAACTATAATTCATTTTGATTTTCTATATATCATTGCTTGAATAATTTTGTCCTAACTGTATTATATGTCTCACTTATTTTGATAGCTTTTACAGTTCTTGAATATAATTCTCTATATTCTTGAAAAATATTATCAATATTAGAAAATAAAAAATATTAATATTAGCAAGTTATATTATAAATAAGCATAAATACAATAAATATATTTACTTTTTTTTTATCTCTTCAATTAAATTTCTCCAGCTATTTTGAACAAAGTATTCTATTTTAATTATGGATCTAAAATAACTGCTAGTATATAAATTTTATTTTTTTTATTATAGTATTCTAAAATTTTATCCTGACATATTTTTGTTGCTTCTTTAATATTCGAATTAATCCTATCATTGTCAATGGTATCATCCAAATAGTCAATTAAAATATTATATAATGGAATTGTAATAAAAAGTATTGGATATTTTATATTATATTTTTTCATTGATCCTTAAAATTTTAGAAATTTTCTTTGTAATAATTTTCTAAAGAAAAAACTTTCTTACAAGAAACAATCCCAAGAAGAGATAACAATAGTAACAACTTCCCTCTATATAATATATACCTGATCCTTAACAATAGGAAAGGGATAATACTAGTCAACAACAATATCCTTACATCATTGTTTTGCTTAAGGAAGAAGAGAAAACAAAAACAAACTGATTCATAATAGACTTTTTGAGATCTAGCATCAATTTCACAGAGCTCTTAGCTAGGCCAGTATAGGTTAACACCTTTTTAGTTACTAAGAAAGATTTCAGAAGCAATAATCTAAACCAATAAATTAGTTCAAAGTCAGGCCTCTAAAAACCTAGAAGGATATCCAGATCTCTTGGATCAAACAATAAAGATTAGTAGTAAACAATTATAACAACTTATCTATCAAACTCATGTCATGTAAACACAAACACGTAAATGTGAATATAATCTAGTTATAACAAAACAACAACCCAAAATATATTAACACACCACAAAGAAGTAATACATATCAATCTAATTATATCATGAACAATAGACAAGTAATATATGTATAGATAAATAGAATTAGTATTAAGACTGAAACATATGAAGAAACAATATATTGGCACAAGTTATCTGATTACATAATTCAATATAGTATCCTATTTATTTATAAATTAGCATGAAGAAAAACAATAAAACATCAAATCAACCTAATATATATAATAGTTTATCTGCTTCATATAACAACATGATTCAAAAAGAGCAAAATATTATTAGAATTTTGGAAAGACATGAGAAAAAAATCTTTAGAGTATTAAGAAATATCACTATTAGCCATTATTTCCAACAAGAACTATGGGAAACAAAAATGCTACAATATAAGCTAGGACATCAGATAGGAGACCAATTATATATTCCAATAGAAACAATTCACGTGACCTCAATATTGAACAATATCTTAGTTACTCTATTAAATATAGATCTTGAAAGAACAGATGTTAAGAAGATATATTATCACTCTGTGAGAAAAGAGACAAGGCAAGAAACAAGATCTCGAAGCTCCTATACTTGAATAAAAGGTGTGTAACATCTTAACAAACAAGACAGAAAATTATACTGCAAGTCACAATATAAAAGAATTCAGAGGAACAGATAATATTCTAATAGATATTCAAGTAACTTCTATGAAAACTAAGGAAATTCAATCAATTAAAGAAGTTGAAATGGAAGACCAGAATATAATAAAACTGGTAGAAGCAAAAGCAATTAAAGAAACAGTTTAAGGATCCTATATTACAAAGAATGTTTCTTATAATGCATGCAATAGAATACAAGGTTTTATAGTCAATCCCTACATCATCAAACAAATAGATACAATTAAATTATGAGTACTTCAAGCTATACTACCAGGAGACAATAAAGAAGAAGGAATCAAATATCTCAAAAGAACTCTAAGTATTTTCAAGAGATAAAATTTCTTCAAGACTAAGTTTATCAATGGCAACCATTGGATTACTTTTGATATTGATAAAGAGAAAGATGCAGTATGATGTTTAGAATTAATTAATAAAAAAAAAAAGAAAAACTTCTTCATCAAGAGAATAGATCAAGATAGAAACACATACCCAACCTTTCAAAAATATGCTCTAAATAAAAAATTTTTCAAGCTAGAAAGCTTTCCTTCAGCAAAAAACAGATCAAAATATATTATATTGGTGGATATAGAACACAAATATAATAAACAATTAATCAGAAAAGCAATGGAAGAATATAGAGAAATAGTCAATATTTATGAATATCATATGGCTTTTCATCAAAAAAGATTTATAATCTATCTTTTCGCACATTTTGAGTATGCCAAATTGAAACAACATTGGATACTCAAGATTAAAGTCAATCAAGTAAGATTGGTAATAGTTCAAAAAGAATTAGATGATCGAAAAGTAACCCAAATATATAAAGAAAGAAAGTATCACTTATTAAGACTGTATATAGTGAAGAGAAGATCTATAGAACTGATATCTGAATCACTCAGTCAGATAAAAGCGAAAGTCTCTTATATACCAAGAAATAAGATTACTTTAACATATGAAGATTATGCAGTAATATACTTCAAAAATGAGAAAGGTTTAAAAGAGGCACTTCAGTAACAAATCATAATTGAAAACCAAAAACTAGTATGATATATGAAAAACCACTACCAGCATTAAAGTAGAATATTTATTGAATTAAACAACTCATATGAATCAGATATTTTAGATGATTCTACCGAAAAAGAAGAAAATCAGAGATACAATATTAATAGAAAGAAAACAGATAACTATATCAAGATAGAATACTAGAATATAGTAACAATAGATATCAGGAATAGTAGAAATTACTATGTAAAAACTAACAGATATATGTCAAGATCAGATCCATCAGCTACTAGTAGTTATAGGAAACCTTTAAGAAGAAGAAGAAGTTATACTTCATATAGAGAGATACAAAGACAAGGAGAAGAAAAAAACAGTGATATCAATACTAGATAACAAGAGAGACAAACAACAAAATGCAAAACCAGAAGCTCCCAATCGAATCCAGGTCAAGAATCTGAAGTATTTCAATTATATAAATTAATTGAAAAACTTGACAAAAGGATTAATAAACTGAAAAAAGGTACACTTAGATGGAGGGCCAACTATTTTTAAAAAGAGTACCAGTTCAATTACAGAAGGATAGGAAATATCCATCCACTATTTCCAATATTCAAATAATTAACAAGGGCAAAGTATGACAAAAGAAGCAAACTAGAATAAAGAATCAATAGTACGATTAAGACCTTGAGACTTTCCTCCAAATAGAAAAAATTGCATTCATAAATAGAAAAATATCACTAGAAAAAAAAATGAGAAGACATAAACATTGAAAAAAAAGTAATAAGAATTGAAACACATAATATTAGAGATATTACTGATAAAACAAACCAACATAATCTTATAGAAGAAATACTAGAGCAAAGTATTGGAATTATGAGTCTATGTAAAATAAAGCTAATCAAAACAAAGACAAAATGAACCTTTCAAAATCAAGGCATGTATAAGCACTTATATAATGCTAACAAAAATACCCTCTATGGTATAGGAGTTAGCTTATTGATAAAAAAGAATCTGAAAAAGAAAATAGCATCAGTAGAAAAGACAAAAGGATACATGATAGCAGTCAACAACTTATAAAAAGAAATAAGATATATATTATTCAGATTTATATTCCCTCTAACAAATAACGAAATAATAGGATACAAGAGAAAGTATAAAACTTTATCAAAGAAAAATATAGAAAGAATTTTTACATAATAATTATAGAAGATTTCAATGTTATATACAACTCTGCAAAAGATAGAGCATCAACTTCTAGGATAACATTCAAACTATCTTGGCATCTAGAAATCCAACTATTTAACTTTCTAGATAAATGGAATTTCATAAATATGCAAGCAATATGAGAAGGAAACAATAAAACTTCAATAAGATAGGATGCTACCAGCAGTAGCTGAATAGATTTTATATAGATATCACAAAGCCTTACAAAATTTCTATTATTATATTTTGACAATAAAAGTATAGAGGAAATTATTGGCAGTGATTATACAATGCTTAAGATAATATTACATAATGACAATATTTTTTCAAGAGATAGTATTAACTGAACCACTATAAAAAATGAAAGGAAAATTGATATTAAAGAATCAATAATAGAACAATGGCAAGCATTTATAAAAGTGTAAACCATAAGTTTAGAATAATGCTAGAGTCTTTGTTAAAAGAAGAGTCAAAAGAGAGTAAAAGAAAAACTTATGTGAACACAATATGGAAAGTCTTTGAAAATAAATATGTAAGATAGCATATAATAAGCTAGCAAGTAAAAAGATATCAACTGTTCAAGAAAAACATTACAATTATGGTCCAGAATATATCAAATATAGATGAGCTCTTCAACTTAAAACACACCTTAAGAAAGTGCAAACCTCACAAGAATTAAACAAGTTACAGGTCCTTAGTATAGCAATTAAGAAATATAATATAGTACACAACCCCAATCACTAAATTGAAAACCATTGTATTCATAGCATTTCAAATATACCATGGACACTTTTAAAAAAAGAAATAAGTGATGCAATAGAAGGCCTAAAACTAACCTGCTATAATATAGAGACAAGATAGACAAAAGATACTATTAAAAAAACCCTAGAACAAAAGTGTAATGATTTGTGAAATAATTAAAGAAGAATGGTAAACTCTTTGACAAATAGGGAGTGAATTAAAATAGTTTTGAACAGAGTCAAAGTCAAAAATAAGAAAAATGACTACATAACAACTAAAAGAATGAAATAGAAAAAGAGATAAGACAATATTATCAAGAAGCATTCAGAACATGAGATGCTAACTTCAATAGCCTAACAAAAAACTGAAAAGAAAAATACAGTTACAAAAGCTATATTAAATAAAAATAGTATAAGGATTTTCTAAAGCCAATTTCTCAAAAAGAACTAGATAAAACACTCTGAGCACTTACAAATAATAAAGCCCCAGGAAAATTACAAATCAGTTACAAAAAGTTAAAAAGATTAGATTCAAAAAGAAAACTTTATCTAAAGAAGATACCGAACTACTTTTTAAAATAGAAGGTCACACTATATGGATGGAAACAAAGTTATATTTATCCGATAGCAAAACTAAAGCCATGGAAGTGTGAGCTTACCAACACAAGACCAATAGCGCTGCTAAAAGCTACACAAAAGTGTTTCATTAAAATTCTCACAACTAAACTGAAAAATATTTGTAAGAGCAATAACATCCTGAGAGGTTCCAACTATATAAGATTGCTAGGAGAAAATATGGCTAAACCAATACAAATTCTTAGTAATATCTATAAGAAAGCAAGAGAAAACAAAAAGGAGTTATGGATTCTTTTTCAAGATATGGCAAAAGCATATGATATGATCAATCTCAATATTCTAGTTAAGGTCATGAAAAAAATCAAAATTCCAGAAGGTTTTATATGAATCATAATAAGTTTATTTTATAATAGAAAGTTTAGGATAATATATAAAAAAGATCTAACTGAAGCAATTATTACAGAAGATAGAATAAATTAAGAAGAAACTATTTTATCTTTAATGTGAAGAGTATTTTATAATCCACTACTATGTAAGATCCAAAATGATAAAGCAAAAAGATATAAAATATCAGTTATCTGGAATCCATATTTGAAAAGGAATAGTAATAAAAAGTTAGAGTCATGAAATATAACAATAGCCTTTATGGATGATATTATATGAATAGCTTAATCAAAGGAAGATATGAAAAGAATATTAAAAAAAGCAAGAATATTTTATAGAGCAAACAATTCTTAGATTAATAATAATAAATTATTCTAGTTATTATTAATAATCCCAATCAGTATTAGAAGAAGTTCAAATAGGAGTCAATAAAGAAGTAGTAGAGAATTAAATAGAACTAAATAAGCAAGGTTTCTGGAAATTTGAACAGGCAATCAAAAAACAGCTATTGAGTTCAAAGAATGATTGCTTAAGGAAATTAATATAGTTACTAGAGCCTTGAAGAATAAAAAGCTAACAGACAAACAAGCTCTTTATATTTTGAATAGAGTACTAATACCAAGAATCAAATTCAGAATGCAACACAGTATACTATTTTGGAAGATGTGCAACACCTTAACAATGGTATACAGAAAATTGTTCAAAAATAAGGTCATATTATACTGATCTATACCCAATAGTGTAATACATCATTCCAAGATTCATAACTTAAAGAGCATTTGGATATTACAGAAAGAAAATTAAATAATAGGATTGTGCAATAAATTAAATGATTTAGAATTAGCCAGAACTACAACAATTATTAGATTTAAACAGGCACGAGTCAGATATTGGAAGCCTGTCAACATGCTTATATATAACTCACTAAATAACATTTTAGAAAAAGGTAACTTTTACCTGCAAGTATTGAAGCTGACCAAGGACATATGTATGATCTTTCAAAGTTCAAAATGAAATAACATTTTCGAATAGAATCAAGAAAATAGTCCAATTAGAGAATATCTGTCAATAGAAAAGTATAAGAAAGCAATTTCATTACTCAGAAACAATAAACTGATGTATATAGTTGATCACAAAACAAGAGAACTACAAAACTGATAAATGCTTCAACTATTATAGAAAACAAATAAAAAATCTATTTCAGGATAATACCTATCTATAACTGAGATAATACAAAAAAATAAATTAAAATAGCTTATAGAATCTTGAAAAGAAAAATGAATAAAATGGAGCACAGAATATCCTATTCTCAATATCAGCTTTGACAAATGACAGAAATTCTGGATAGTTACAAGAAGCAAATTTTAACAGTAATAGATAATTTAAGGAAAATTGATTCTAGATAATACTTTAAGACAGCATAAGATAGAGCACTTCAAATATATAACTCTATTAAAAATCAAGAATCAAAGCTAGCCTGGTATCAAGATTGTATAGAAGGTATAAAGATAGAAGATTGATATATAATAGAAACAAGTATAGAGAAAATATATATGGTCCCCTATCTCGATACAAGAAAGTTTACCAGAAGATCTTAATTACTGAAAATTTTAAGTTTCAAAGAAGTATTAAAAGATATGATATATTGAACAATATATAGTAATTAAGTAACTACCCAAAATAAAAGAGTACTATAGGTTGAAATAGAAAATTGAGAACCAAATATCATTAAAGATCATGTTAAAGAAAGTACCTATCAATTCCATCCAATTGAAATATTCAATCAAAATAAGTAACAAAAAGAATCAATAACATTCTACTTCAATAGATCTTTTATAAACTATGTAAATACAAATATAAGAATAGGAGCAGTATGGATACAGATAGGAGAAGCAGGAAGAGAAAGCAAGTTCCAAATTGAAGTAGAGAACTGATCTTTATCCACTAGAGCAGAACTAATAGCAATAGTTACTATACTACTAGTAACCCCAGTAGATATCAAAATTGAGATCGTTATAGATAGTTAAGCCTACATCTCAAAGTGGAAAACTATAGAAAAGAAGAATCTCAAAATGACTTACAAAAGATGGTTAAAAGAACAAAACTGGTTCCTATGAGCACATATGCTAGATCTCGTAAAAAAAAAAGAAGCTAGATTTCAAGCTTATCAAGGTTAAGGCATACTTCAATATCTAGTATAATAAAAAGGCAGATGTTCTGGTCAAAAAAGTATTAAGATTTCTAGTGATAAAATGAAAAAAATTGATCTTATTCAAGATAATCACAAAAATTAAATGGTAGAATATAGTGCTAGATATTCTTATAAGACAAGCTATTAAAAAATTATAACAAAGTAACAGCTTACCAATGGACAACTCAAGGTAGAATTGAAAGGAAATGGAATCAGCAAATCCAAGATAAACACAGATACATATGGGACCTTGTATAGAAATATTTTAATAAAGAACACATATGGAACACCTCATTTAAAAACTTACAAAACAAAAGCTTTCTTATTAAATTGATCAACAATGAGCTATCTATACTTACAAAACTGGTCATAAGAAGACCAAATCTTTATAAGCAAATAAAATATATTATATATGACCAGAAAGAGGAAACAATAGAACACTTGCTAGAATGTCCAATTTACAAGACTCTGTGGAATGAGGCATGACAAAAAAGAATAGAAGGAGTCTTGAAAGGATTCAGAAAGCTTTTAAAAGGAAGGAAAACTGAATCAGAAGAGAAAGAGTTAAGCTTAAGAATAGATGATAGGATAAAAACAGAAGAAATTGACAAACAGATAGCAAAACTAGTAGAAAGAATCTCAGAAACCAGTCAGGACACACCTAGCTTCTATGTGGAACTAATAGAGAAAAAATTAGTTATCAAAATAGCAGATTTGATATGTTATGGCAAGATAATTGAAAAAGAAACAAGAAAATAGATAACAAAAATACAAGAAAAAGTATGTAATCACTTTCAAAAGAAAATATAAAATACAAGATATAAAAAAGTGATTGAATAGAAACAGAAATCAGAAATCTGCAAATATGATAAGATAAAAAGACCATCATATCCACAAGATCAGAAAAGAAAAAACAAAATTATAGAAAGTCAATCCAATAAGAAACTGATATATGAAGAAAAAAGAATTGAAGACAAGAAATTAGAAGAAATCCTATTAAATAGAGTGAAGTATGGTATGAAGTGGTTGGGTTTTAATCTTTGTTCTCAAGTTTACAATATATCATAGAAAGAGATGCTCGTTCATAATGTATTATTGGAGTTTGGAACAGATAATTTTTTGATGAGTCCTTTTAGAGTGGATACTTTGATGGGTCAGATGGTAATACAAATGATAATTGTTCAACAGAATATGATATGTAAAGGACCAAATATACCTTTAGTTACAAGATACATTAAGGTTGATAATTTGTTGAAAGATATTAATGATTATAGATATAGTAGAATGAAACCACCATTCAATAAGGTATATGATCAGGAATATGTAATTGATTGCAATACATTGTGTTTCAGTACAGAGCATATGATGTGTATGGTATTAGATATCAATAAAGATTGATGTGTGATGAATGTGAGAACGAAAGATGATCAATATATGAGATTTTAGACTGGATTTTATTGGTGCATAATATTAGTGAGTTACATAAATGAATTTAGAATTATGAAATATCATAGTACAAGTGACAAAGAGAGAAGACATATGTTTGCACTTATTCAAGATTTTAACAATATTGATAGTGAATCTTTTCCAATGATCAGTAATCTGGAATATGTGACTCAGATAATAGAAGGATATTCATTTTATCCCAATATAAATTGTAATTATGATGTGAATAAAGAGATGGAAGAGATAAAAAACATGTTGAGATCGATTGAAAAGAAAATTAGAAAATATGTGTTAAGTGAAGAAATTGAAGAAGTTGACTATGATGATGAAGTGTACGTATTACCAAAAAAGAAAAATCGACCTAATGTAATACTGATGACTTTGGATGTTTCCACTCCAATGGAAAATGAAGTGTAAGAATTGAACATTGTTATTATTATTATTATAAAAATATTAATTTTTTATTAAATAGATAGAATGCCTTCGGATGTGATCACAGAAACTGAGACCATGACTGAGATGGTTATGAAAGAATCAAATTTTGATATGAGGGTGATTATGAATGATAATAGATATCGATCGATGATTTTTTCGATGAAACAGAAGCAAGGAAAAGGATCTGGTGATAAGGAAGATGACAAGAAGAAAGATTATAAGGAGGATAATATGCCTTTCAAATTTTGGGGGTTTAATAATTAAAAACATATAAATACCTGTATAAATTATTTTGGTGAAATAAAGTTGAGGGATGAAAATTTATATTATCATATTTTTTATTTTATTTTTGTCAAATTTGATCACTGTTGATTTGAGGTTGAGATACAAGAGATGTGAAGGATATTGACAACGAAGAATCAGATTTTGTCAATATCGGAATTGTGGTTGCCCAAGATGAAGATATGTTTCATTCTGGTGCTGTTGTTGTTGAAGTTTACATTGTCGGTATGAGTCAGAATGGTGATGGGGGACCTCATGTAATGGTTCATCTTCCAGGTTTATACATGAAAACTAAGAAAGGGAGATACATGAGAATATTGAATAGGAGACATGGATTGACGAGTAAGTATGCTGATGGAATATATTTGCAGAGAGGAAATTTGATTCGACCTGTTCACAAACCCATGCAACAGGGTTATTGGAGAAGTAATTTTAATCAATGTCTATCCTTATCTATGATGCTACCACCAAATGGACAGCTTGGACAATTGTTAATCATCACATGTGATAACAGAGATGTTCCAATATTAAAAAGCGAAAAGGGATCACGAGTCAATATGAGGAAGGAATATATTTGAAATCATTGACGCAAAATCATTATGAAAATGTTCACAAGTTAGAGAGGAGAGGATGGGTAAATAGGAGACATTGTAAGAAGAAAAGTCGACGTGATTGAAAAAGAAGGAGAAAAGAAAATTAGTATAAATAAGTAATGTATTTAAAAAAAATAAATAATGATGAGATTGATTTTTGTTATTATGATTGTATTATTGTGTTTGAATTGTGTGAGTGAAGTGAATCCTTCTATTAATCCTCAAGGTCAAGGTCAAGGTCGTGGGAAGGGAGGAGAAGGAAATATTGATTCTGATGATTTGTTGTGACAGACAAGATTTAATCAATACAAAATTTGATTACACCTCAGGATCGAAGGAATTATTGTTATAGAGTAGAAAGACATTCAGATTTAGCAAGTCAGATACAAATATCTCCATGATTGACTCCAGCACGAGATAATTATATGGTCAGTAGAAGTCGATAGGAGGATGAGGAAGAAGATAATAATATGGCAGATATTTTGGATAAGAAAATGTATGGGGTTCACTGGCAAGGGAACGTTTGCCTATTAGATATCTTTTACCTACTGGATCAAAAGGATCTTTAAGACAGAGATCTCAAACACTGTTGCGGAAATCACGATCTCCATCTCCGTATGATCTTTTGTGGAATGTGGGGAATAAGGCATCTACATCTAGACAACCACCGCAAAATCTCATTGATCCGAGATGTTCACAATCCAATTCACTATTTAGAAATAATTGGGGTGATGCATCTACTTTAATTCCACCACCATTTAATTTTGTGGATCCTGCGCATGATATATTAATGACAGATCAACATACACCATTGTTACCTGCGAGAAGACCATTTTTAAGTTTATATACAAAAATAGATGGTGAGAATATGTGACAATATTGAAGAAGAATAGAGATATTACACGATATTATGGTGGTGGATTTTACATGCATAAGAAAGATGATATTGTAATGATGCACAAGGGGATAGACCCTGGACATGTGATCACAAATGGAGATAAGGCACCCAGGTTACCATCAGCCCCAAGGGATCGAAGATTTGAACAACTTTTGATGATAACATGTGATAATAGGTATGTTCCCATATTAACTGAAAAGAAATATTTGACAATGTAGTATCGTAGAGGAATATATGTTGATGATGGAAATCAATTTAAACTGATACATAAATGTATGGAAAAGGGATGGATCAAGAAATGATGTCTGGCAAGATTTTGATATAAATAAGGTGCGTGTGTGAAGTTTGTTTTTCTTAAAAAAAGATGAAGGGAATAATTTTGATCATCTTGATAATTTCAGTTTTAAATTTTGTGACATGTGAACTATTTGCAGAATGTGTGCAAGATCTTCAAGAGGAGTATAATTATATTGATAAATACTATTTGAATTCATTGACATTTTTAATGGATTGAATTTCGAATTGTACAAGTATCGTCAAACAATATTATGAGGACAATACCATTGATGAAGTGATACAAGATAACATTGATGAGTACGAAGATTATTATTATATCATGCAAATGATTTTGAAGAAATATGTAAAATATCATCAAGAGTTAAAACGGAAGATGAATAAAGAGAGAGAGGACTTGTGAACAATAATTTGAATTTGTTTTTATTAATTTTCTAAATTTGACAATTCTTTGTATAAATATGTATCATTACGATTGTAATTGAATTATTATAAATAAAGTTTTATTTTACATATTTTGGATTTTTAATCAAAGTCATGATGTATTATCGAAAAATTAAAAAAAATGAAAGAAATATTGAGAAAATTGTGCAAAAGCTAGAAGATCAAGATAATGTTATTGTTGATTTTAGGAGTGATGTTGATGATACGGGAAGGAGAGTTGATTTGATAGAAAGATCTTTGAATGATATTAGAGAGAGAGTTGAAAATCATGACAAGAGAATTGGAGCAATTGAAAAGACCAGAGAACTTTTGATAAAGGGAATCGATCACCTCAGGGATAAGATTGATAATATTAAAGCTACGCCATATCCACCTCCTCAATGGGGTACCCATATCCGTATCCATCTCCTCAAGTGGGATATATGTATCCACCTTCGCAATTTGGTTATTCACCTTAACCCGGGATGGGTTATCCATATCCACCTTAGATGAAATATCCTCCTCCACCACTATATCCTGGTATCAACAAACCTCTAGTGATAATGTCATCACAAGAGGAACCAGCAAACCCGGGTATTGATAACCCAAGATAAAATTATGTATTTTTTTAAATATTTTGAATAAAGTCATGTGAAAATATGATTCGGATAAATTTGAGATTTACATTTATGCTGTGTAATGATCTGATGAATTTTAATTGTGTTGGTTATACATCCAATAAGATTGAATATCGATCAATTTTCAGGGATAAGACTATCTCCACCAGGGCAACAGAGAATCTTCATTCTCTCTCCTAATTCACTGATTCTCTGTGACACAGTTGAATTTTTACTTGTGCATGAAAATTTCTTTTATTCTTTTTGCAACTTTTTTTCGTTGCCAATTTTCCTTCGCAAAGAGAATTTTTTGTGATTTGTTTTTTAATATGTGTATGAGGTGAAGATCGAAAGAACTCAAAAGATATGTAAATATGTTTTATTTTCTTGTCAAGAATCTGTGAATGGATGCAAAATATTTGAGCAAA
>CAJVPT010004156.1:0-13945 GCA_910592055.1 Acaulospora colombiana
ATTGTAAATTCATTTTCAATTTTTCAATAAAGACATGCCATTGTGGCATGATTGCGGGTTAAAAAAAAAAAAAAAAAAAAGCATATGATATGCTCAGCCTTAGGATGTTAGAAAGATCTATAAACAGAATTTGTATTTCAGCTACTAATAGATAATTGATTATAGATCTCTTTGAAAATAAAAAATATAGAACAATTATTTCAATAAAGCTTTCAAATCCAGTTACAGTTGATGATGGAATAAATCAAGAGAAAATAATATTACCTTTATATTGAATAATTTTTTATGATCTATTATTATACAAAATTCAAAGAAATCTAAACTATAGATACATGATAGAAAATAATGAATAAAGACTTTCAAAAGCCACATCTCAAAGAAAAACTTTCTTTAAAACAAGAGTGATAGCATATATAGACAATACTGCTTGGATTGCCAAATCTAAAGCTGATATGAAATGTATTTTAGAAGATGCCTAATAATTTTATTAGGCAAATATATCATAAATAAATAGTGAAAAATCTACTCTCCTGACCTTCAACCATAACACTATAGATCCAGGCACAATTTATACAAGAACAGATAAATTAATAGTCAAGGAATTAAATAAATATAACCAAGCAAGATTCCTGAATATCTGATTTGGAAAAAGACACAATAATTGGGATACTATTAATCTACTCAAGACAAAAATCAGAATAGTAACTCAAGTAATTAGCAACAAAAGCCTAACCGAAAAACATGTTAGATACATTATCAATAAAGTTTTAATCTTTTGTATAGAGTACAGAATGCAGCATATATACTTGAATAAGAAAGTTTGCAACAATCTAATAGCTATATACAGAAAAGCTTTCAAAAACAAAGCCCTAATTTGTAGAATAATGTCAAATAGTTGTATATATAACAAACAAATCTATGGACTCAAAAGTATATAAAAAATCTAATTCAAAAGTCATATAACAACACTGTTCTGTCAACTAAATAACAGTGAAGCTTCAGAAATTACAATAGTCACCTGACTTAAACAAAGTTAACTCAAATACTAGGAGTTCAAAAATATAGTGATAATCCAGTAGAAGTCAAGACAATTGAGAAAGATAACCTTGCTATTGTAACTGTGACTATAACAAAGAAGTTACAGATTATATACTATATAACAATTGAAGATAGAAAAAGATTTTTGATACTCAAGGAGGCACCATGTCTATCAAGACAACCATAAATGATAAGAAAGAATATATAAAAGCTATCCCTTCTCTAAAAAAAAACAAAATAATATTTTTAAATCAGCCAATCAATATGACACACTAATAATAAGAGAATAGAGAGCAGTTCAAATTTTTGCCAGTACTTGTAAAGATCCTATTCTAAGCTGGTATACACAAATTAGAGCAAAGGTAACAGAATAACAAGACTTGCTAAAATAGTTTTACCGAATTCTAAAATAGATTAAACATGAACTCTAAATAATAAAAGTGGCACCAAAATAGACAACTGGAAAATCAATTGGTTGTTTTAATCAAAATAATAGGAACTATTATAGGAAAAGTCAAAATACAAAACAGAGGAGTACTTTTCATATCATATTAGCTTACCTACAAATAGTACTACTTTTATTCTCATATATTTAAATAATCAACAATTTATATATATTCCAAACCTGGTTACTATCACAACTAAATAGGCAAGAAAGTTTTAGGAAAAAAAATATATTTATACTTTCAGGAAATTTATAAACTAGTAGCTCACAGTACTAACAAATGGATCAAGTAATATATATTCATTGAAACCAGAAGAGATTGAAATACAAATATGAAATTGGGAAGTCGAACTAATTAAACAGGCTATACAATCAAAGGAGCATATGATAGATCTAATAAAGAGTTTTAGACACAACTATAAAAGTAACATAAAGCAATTTACTTTCTTCACCAATAGATTATACAAGTAATTTATAAAAACCAAGGATAAACTTGAAATAGGTCTTGCATAGATTCAAATTGAGAACAACATAATAATCAATCAATTCTTAGCAGAGGCAACATTATGGCCATCAGCTACAAGAGTAAAAATCCTAGTCATATTTATTGTAATATTTATAATATCTGAAAATAAAAAAGCAATCATATATATAGATTGTAGTACAACCATCAAAATATGGAAGACAATCCAGTCACAAAAGTTTATTTTCATGAGGAAATGGACTAAAATAATCAACTGGCCACTATGGAATCAAATTAAGAACCTAGTAAAAAAAAAAAAATCTTTGCCTCATATTTAAAAAGATGAAGTCCTATTAAAACAATAAGTTCAACAATATAGTAACCAGGTTAGCAAAGCAGGTTAGAAGAGAATACCCTTTGATTTGATAACAAACACCTGATCTGGGTCAAGTTCTCACAATAGTAACTTGAAGGAAACATATTATTGATATCAATATTATAGATTTTCTTAAAAAATGGAATACTAAAAAAATAGAATTAGCCTAGATTAAGCAAAAATATATTCAAGACCAATAAATATACCTTAGTAAAGAAATTGATTGACAAATTTTCTAAAGACAATTCAATCCATACAATACCTTTTATATCTTCTTTAGTATTAATAAAAACAAGAGTTTTCTGATAAACCTAATCTATGATAAGCTTTCTACCCTTCAAGTTATGCAGAAAAGAAAATCAAACTTATATTTAAATATAATATACTTAATATATAAATTACAAAAGGAAATCTTGAAACATCTCTTTGAATGTCCCAAAATCCAAAGTTAAAGATCAATTATATAAAATAAATCTCAAAGTAAAATTCTTCAGTATATTAGGAAAACAAAAGATCTATCTGATAAGAGCCAGATAGAAGTTAAAAGAGTAATAGGAAAATAGATTCAAGACATTAAATAATAGGATGAAAGTTTATATAATACAGTCTATGACTTTATATACAAAAACAAGATTAAAATCTTAAAAGAGCATCTTAAAATCCTTAATATTTCAGCAATAACAATATAAGAGATTATTGATAAATTTTGTAAAAAAAATAAGAAAGACCTTCAAAAAGAAAGTCTAAAACAAGTACTGTAGCATTACAATCAAATAGGAACAAAATCATGAAATTACTATCAAACTTAAAAGACTTAGAGTATCAACTGATATGACTAGAAAAATGAATCGAGTCTCTAAAGAAACCAATCACTTCTCTATTCTTTTCTCTACCAAGGCAATATAATAAATATAATAAGTAGTTGAATATCCAATGGTTTTAAATGATTTGATTTTTAATCATAGTTAGAACTTTGGGAGATCTATAATGATGAGCTATAGGCAATTATCTAAGTGACTAGAGAATAATTCAAGCCACAAAAAGAGTAAAATATCATCCCCCAAGTTGCATATAGAAAAGATAAACATTGTAAATAGGTAAGTCAATATGTGAAAGTCATAAAATATGTAAATATCAAATATGTTTACAATAAAATAAACAAGCCATATTGGTCTGACTGCAGATTAAAAAAAAATTATAGTTTGTATTATTCATAATTTATAAATATAACTTCAATTAAAAAAAATTCGTACATAAGTTTATCAATTTTTTTATTTTATTGTTGATGAATGGTTACCAAATTTTTAATGAATGATTAATGAACTTTTAATAAATAGTTTTGATAAATAGTTATCAAATTTTTAATAAATGGTTGATGAATTTTTAATAAATGATAATTAATTAATAAATTAATATTGAATTTTTATTAAAATTCTAATAAATAATTATGTAATAAACTTTTAATAAATTTTTGTTGAATAATTAATAAATTATTTGATGAATTGATAATGAATTTTTTGATAAATTGTTAATATGTTGATTTTTATAATATTTATAGTCAAATTATATAGTTGCTGATTTATTTATGTTATTTTTTTGCTAAATTGTTTATTTTTTGCTAAATTTTATATGAGTAGCAGTATGTTAAATAATTTTTTTTAATTAATGTAGTTCAAGTCTTTAATAAAAAATATAAGAAAATTTACTTTTTTTAAAAAAAACTTTAATATAAGATACAGTTCAGTGCAAAAGTCTTTGGACTAATATTGCTTTGTAATTTTTATTCATAATTTGATAACTAATAAATAAAATAAAATAAAAATTTATATTTATATTATTTAAAATATAGAAAATAAGATTATTTAAAAAAATTATAAATGTTCAATTTAAAAATAAAGAATTAATTTTTTTTAATAGTAATTTATTTATTTATTTTTTTTTTAAACCACAACTGATATTAGATGTGAGTGCTTTTATTAAGAATTAACTTAATATCTTAGATAAGGAAATCCTGAACATTATATTAATCATCTTATACAAACTATATATTTCTATATACATGCAGATTAATGATAACCTATCGTAGTTTTCTCTAAGTGGACCTGCTATCACTCTGTGAGTGGGGTAGATCTAGCTAGAGGCCATATGATCAAATATATAGTCATCGACGGCGAAACAGGCTAGTCTAGCAATGAGCTTTTATATATTTTTATATTATATTAGCTAAACTAGGCTATATAGTATATACCTGATGGGATTTAATTTTTACCCTCCAATACTCCTAGAGATATTATTCACTTAGACCTCAGAAGGGGGCACTTTACCTTCTTTGTCACCACCTGTGGCATCGAATCAATTGCTTGACTGATTGTCATTTAAGCGGAGCACCATATTGGGATATCCTAAGCTAGAAGGGCAGGGGTTCTGGAAATTGCCAGGACAGGAGGTCTGTGAGGTGTTTATAATAGGTTAAACCAGAAGCCTTTCTTCATACAATTCTTCCAGTAGTATGACCATAGATCTCAGCCCCTGATTGATGAAAGGCCAGAAGTTTCATCTTCATGCAGCCTGACCCGATTGAAGCTTGTTCTGGATAATTGGATACAACTTTCACAGAATAACCAGTAAACCTGATTAGAAGGGTGATTTTGATTTTTGGTTCTTAAGTGGTATTAAACTACAGATCTTGTGATTGCGATCTAGGAGCACTACCACTATGCTATTAACCTATAGGTCTTAAATAATTAATTTTTTATAATATTTAAATTTTCATTGTATATTATAAATAAAAAAAAATTGGTGAAATTATTTTAATAAATAGATTTATTAAATAAAAAAAATAATTTAATAAAATAAATTTTTTATAATTTTTTTATTAACAAAAAATTTTTTATTAACTATAAATTAAATCAAAGAGTTAACAATATTTAAAATTTTATATAGATATCATAGTAAAATCAAAATTTTTTAAAATTTTATTTTTTTTTTTTAATTTTTAAACTGTAACTGGTATTAGATATAGACTGTTTATTGATAATTAAATATTAAACATGATATCAATCATCTTATACATATATATACAGATTAATAATAATCTAGTATGGCTTGTTCTAGGTAGATCTGCTTGAAATCTCTCAAGTGAGAGAACATATCTGCCTAGGGACTGGATAGTTAATAATAGTTATCAATGGTGATATTGGTATAGTTAGATAATTCTATTAATAATAGACTATACTGCTATGTTAACTTATATACTAGTGTCAAATTCTCAAGAATTATAGTATTTAATTACTTAGATACCTTGATACTTTTTACTTGAACCTCAGAAGGGATTTTTATCTTCTTTATCACTACCTGCAGTATTATAGACAAGTCCTGTTTGACAAATTCTTCATTTAAGCAAATATCAGATTGGAATATTTCAAGTTAAGATAGTTAGGTTTCAGAGTCTGCTGGTATAGTTTGGGATAAAGAATGTTCAAATGATTGTCATAATCTTAAAAATAAGATCCTAGAGTCAACTAGTATAATTTGGGTTAGTGATGTGTTCAGACAATTACCACAGTCCTAAAAGTGTAATTCTGGAATTTGTTTTATATCCAGTTCAGGAGGGTTAGGTCAGGCATAATTCATGTAACAAGATCAGAGGTCTTTCTTTATGTGATTTTCATAGTAAATTCTTTTCAGCTCAATAATCAATGAGAAGGCCAGAAGTTCTATCTTTGTGCAATCTAGTTATTTTTTCTCATATGGCTCTTGTGTGATATTGACACTGGATCTTGTGATTGTGACCTGGGAGCACTACTACTATGCTATAGATCCACGATTAATTTTTTAAATTTTTAAAAAATTTTGAAAATTAATTTTATATAATAAAAAAATAATTTAATTGTAAAAAAATTATTTGCATTTATTGAGAAATTTTTTATTTTTTTATAAATTAAATAATTTTTATAAAAATCTATTATAGTAAAAATTTTATTTTTTATTATTTTTTATAAATAAATTTATATATAAAATTTATCAATATAATGATATCTATTTTTTTTTTTACTTCAAATTAATATTTTTAATAAATTATTGATTAATAATTGATAAAACTTTGAATATATAATTATAATATTTTTATGATAAAAATATTAAAGTTTTATTTAAATTCAATAATTATTTATTAAATTATAATAAAAAATATCAATTCAAAGACTTTTGTACCAAACTATATAAAAAACTTCAATTATAATATCAATTAAAAATATAATAAGTTGAAATAATATTAATAGAAGACCTTTGATTATCAAATAAATGATTATCATAAAGGCTGCTAGTTGTTATATTGATAATTAGACTTAATATTATAATAGAAATTATAAATACTAGTTGAAATTATGTCATTCAATAGCTGAATTATTGTCAAATATAATTAAATTTAAATAATAAAAATATTATCAAATTCTTTTCAATTGCTGTCACTTGGTATATTATTATTTTAGCAATAAAGTGACAATAAAAAATTTGGCAATCAAAAATTCAACAATCAAAAAATTCAGTAATTAAAAATCTATTTATTAAAAGTTTAACAATAAATTATCAAAAAATTCATTAAAAATTTATCAAATAATTCATTAACTATTTAGCAAAAATTTATTAAAAGTTTATTACAAAATTATTTATTAGCAATTAAATAAAAATTTGATATAAATTTATTAATAATTTATTAAAAATTTGATATAAATTTATTAATAATTTATTAAAAATTTATCAATTATTTATTAAAAATTTAACAACTATTCATCAAAACTATTTATTAAAAATTTATTAACTATTCATTAAAAATTTAGCAACTATTTATTAAAACTATTCATTAAAAGTTCATTGACTATTCGTTAAAAATTCAGTAAGTATTTATCTATTATTTAATAAAAATTTATAAAACTTGTAAAAAAAATTATTTATATTTATAAATTATTTGATATTATTTAATTTATTTTTATTTTTTTATCACAAATAAGCATCAAATGTAAGCTTTTATTAGAAATTTAATTTATTAGCTTGATATTAATAGTCTTTATATTGTAAATTAATTATAGCCTATTGCAATTTGCTTTTTATGACAGACTACTAATCATTGACTGGATATATTATACAAAGGTTGAATGGCTAATGCTTATCTGAAAATGATGATATTATTGATGGAGTAAAAATAGATAAGTTGATAGAGTTATTATGATAGTTTGATATCTGTATTATTTGTTTAAGAAGAAAATCTTTATAGTTATTGTTACTGTTACTAGAGGTAGAGAGTGTTACCTTGGTGGATTTTCATTTGATTTCATTTAGAGGAGCTGTGTTTGCTATGGCAGATTGCTATTTCCATACCTTGTTAAGAATTTTAAGAGATTTATTGACTAGTTGTGCTTTGTATTTTGGTTTGTTAAGTTGGTTGGAGAATTGATTGGAAACTTTTAATACTATTTTGAATAGTATAGCACTATTATTAAGCTGATAAAGATAATTAAAGTTGTTTGTTGGAAAATTTTTTATCGATTAAGTCTTTAAAGAAAATGGCAAGTTTTTTTGCTTTTTGATTCAGAAATTCGTGATTTTAATTACATGTGAAAACATGGAGTTAATCCTTTATAGAATGTTTATATCTAGGACATTAGATATTTGGGTAAAGTAGTAAATATCATTTGTTGAGTTTAGTTCTTGTGAGTAGAAAATTAAGAAGTAATTTTATTTAAAATGTTATTAAAGTTCTGAATTTTATTTTATTAGCAGACCAGTATTGTTTGTTTGCTAGTTTGAGTAGCTTAAGTTCATCAATAGATTCAGGTTTGTAGAACATGTCAGTACTAAGAGTAGCAGAAATTAGATTGCAGGAATTAGTAATGAATTTGATCCAGTATATGATGTTAATATCTATTTTACTATTGATACTTGGAAATGAATTGTAACTATTAGTGTTGATAAGTGGGAGCAATAAAGTTAGGCTGTTAACTAGTGGTTCGATTGAGTTTTTTTTCTTTAGAACTCTATTGTAATATTTATTGTTTTGACTAGGTTTTGACACTAGTTAATAAAGTGACTGTAGGTGATTCTAATCTGTTTGTTTATATATGAGAGAAGAGAAGACAATAGGTTTGTAGAAAGATGATATTTGATAGTTGTATTTGGATCAACAGTTTCAATTTGATTTGATAATATGGTCCAAATTTCATTTGGTAAATTAGAAAGATTGAAAAATAATATCCAGATTGTTGATTTTTCTAGGTAGATAAGTTATTATTGTTAAGTTATAGTTATCTTATCAGAAACACTTATTGTTTTAGTTTGATTAGATGAGATAATTATAGAAGGTAGAGGAGTAGATTGTTTTGACATAAGTTGAACTTTGATTTCTTTTAAATTATTCAATATATTTAATATTATTTACAGTATATAATAGTATATAATTAATTAAATCATAATAATATAAATTATATATGAAAATGACTTATGTTTTCAATTGATTAATAAACTGATAATCTAGCCTGACTACCAGTACTCAAAAAAAATAATAATATAAATTATATATTATATATTATATTATGATTTATTTTTTTTTAATAATAACTTATCCTTATAACAGGGTGAATATATTTTATTAAAGCAAGAAGATACCTAGGGACAATTGGAATAAATAATTGCCCATATTGTCTAAAGATTCACAGATTATTAAATAGTATAAAGAGCTAACTATTTATGTCTCACCCAATCAGGATAAAATAATTATATAACTATCTAGTGTAAATATTCTACTTACTAAAACAAAACAAGAAATAATATTGAGCAAAAAGAATTTTTCACTATATTATCTATATAACTATACTTGTCACTTCCTAGAGACATGAAAAAACATGGTCCACTGAGTAGCTTATTGCTATCCCAGATTCCATAAGGAAGAAAAGCTAATATGTCAAGAATTTACCTGTAGTACTTATCACCTCAGATATTGAGGATCCCTCATGTGAAGTCTTAATTCCACTAGTACTAACCAATAATTTTTTTTATATTATAATACTATCAAAAAAGTATTTTGAAGAAACTGAATAATTATTTAATAAATCAAGAGATTGTTTTTTCAATATATTAGTATCAGATAATCAGAAACTCTCTTAAAGGATCCTGTATCTTGTAGTCTTTTTTCTCTAATTATGTGCACTGTAAAAAGAAAGGAGAAGTAAAGGAGGATTATTGTTTATTTTTCAATGAGTTCTAATTCAAGTTTTTTTATTCTTTTCATATAGCCAATTATGTTATAGATTTCATATTCTGTATTCATCTACTGTATATAACTGGCTTGTAACTTATAGTGGATCCTAGGTTCTTATAGATATTGAGAAAATGCATTTGACATGTGAGGTGATCAATAGAAACTTGTTTATATCTTGGGTTGTTAATGTATTTTCATTATCCAATCACTGCACCAGAAACTTGTGCTATTTAAAATTCAAAGACAAACTGAGGTAGTCAAAATTCCTCAAAAAAAATTATAAAGGAGCACTCTTAGAGCTTTTATTATAACAAAAGAGTAGTGGGTTGTCTTTTAAAGAGTTTCTTATTACAAACTAGGCTCTGTAGTATTTTTATGGCAGGTGAAAAGAAGATAGAGAAGTCATATTTACTTCCTTTCAGAACTTTCTTGCCATTGGTAAGAAAGATAAAGTTGTCTTTCTAGTTACTAGAAGACAAGTTTTTTGTAGCAAGATATAAAAAGAGATAGTGGGGATTATAAAATGACTCTTGAGAATCTTATTTTCAAGTTGGTTTAAAGAAAGTGATAAAACCTTATTAGCCTTAAAGTATAAAACTTTTTATAAATGTCTTTTTTGTATGTAATTAGTAGATCAGTGGAAAGAGTTGTTCTTATATTATAGTTTGTATTATTTATAATTTATAAATAAAATTTCAATTCAAAAAAATTCATGTATAAGTTTATTAATTTTTTTACTTTATTGCTAATGAATAGTTACCAAATTTTTAATGAATAGTTAATGAACTTTTGATAAATAGTTATAATGAATAGTTGACAAATTTTTAATAAATAATTAATAAATTTTTAATATATAGTTTTGATATATAATTGTTGAATTTTTAATGAATAGTTATGAATTTTTGATAAATTATTAATAAATTAATGCTGAATTTTTATTGAATTGCCAATAAATAATTTTGTGACAAGCATGAATTCCAATAAGAGAAACAGGAAGGGAAAGCAAATTTCAAACAAGGGTAGAAAACTGATTATTATTAATAAGAGCAGAAGTAATAGTAATAATTACTATATTGCTAGTTATTTCTATTAAAAGCAAAGTTAAGATCTATATAGTCAGTTAAGCCTATATCTCCAAATAGAAAGAACTGAAGGAAAAAGATTTTAGAAAGATATATAAAAGATAATTGAAAGAGAAAAACTGGTCTTTATGAATATGAATGTTATATCTTATAGAAAAAAAAATACTTGAATCTAGAGCTAATCAAGGTTAAGATTCACTCTGATAATAGATAGAATGAAGAAGCAGATTTTATAGCCAAAAAAGCTTTTCAACTTCCTGTAATAGAATAAAAAGATCTCATATTATCCAAAATTATTATAGAAATTAAATGGCAAAGTATAATACGAGATACTTCAATAAGGCAATTTATCAAAAATGTAAATGTCAAGATAACAGCCTATCAATAGATACAACAGAATAAAACTCAGAAAAAATAGAATGACAAATATAAGATTAGTATAAATATACAGTACATGAAACCTTATATAGAATAGAATAAAGAATGTGCATATATAAAACACTTCTTTCAAAAATTCTTACAAAAAAAGCTTTTTTGTAAAATTGGTAATAATGAGTTACTGACTCTAACAAAACTAGTAATAAGAAGTTCAGATCTTTACAAACAAATAGTATATATAGAGTGCAACAAAGATGCAAAAATGGATCAAGATCAAAAACTCTTTTTTATTTATCACTTTTTGATAAAATAATTTTTTTATAAGGAATTTTTTCAAAAATAACAAGAAATAAAAGTTTTTATCTCAAACCAACATAGCAAAAACATGATTAATATCATGATAGAGATTAGTTTTTCTTATAATACTATGTTCAAAATTTTTGATCTAACTGAACAGTTGTCCTATACCAAGGAACTCTTTTTTAAATAAATTGGAAGAGCCTCTTCTATTTGCTTTAACAACTTTAAATAATAAGTTCTTTCTTCTAAACTTAATTCAGACTCATCTAAAAAAAAGAGAAGAAGACATCCTCAAAAAAGAAAACTTCAAAGGGAAAAGAAATTGGATAAATCAACAAATAAACAACTTTTATCAAAACAACCTCCACTTATAAAAGTGTATATACATACTGTTTATAATAAAGGCTTTATTATTCACACCAAATCGAAAAAACACTACAATAGTATTCATAAACATGAAACTATGGAGATAGAAAAACCTAAAGAATCTTACAAAAAAGTGAACCGGAAGGCTATTGTTCTTGACAATAAGTATACTATTATTTTGAACAATCTAGAGCCAGGTATCTTAAGACATATCATCATGATTAATCATAATTAAAGATGGGTCTCTAAAAGGGAAAACAAGAACAAAAGTCAAATATCCCTCACTAGGAAATATTAAAATTTTTAAATAAATAACTATAAAAAAACTATCCACAATTGTTCTCCATTATCTAAATCATTGATTTATAATATTTCCTAACCTTTGTTCCTATTAAAATAAAGAGCTATAAATTTTGTCTCTCAAAAAGAGTTATAAATGATTTGTGAAATTTTATATGCTAAATACTTTAGGGACCCATCATTAATCATGATATTCTCAATAAAAGAAAAATCCAAAAGATGATCAAGGATATAGATAACAAACCTGGCAACTACTGGGTAATTATTAAAAATAGTATAATGATTGATATAAACAATTATACATTATTCAATAAATTTTTTGATTTAACTATATATGAATTTAAGACTACTTTGAAGTCATCATCGGTGTTACTTAATGATCTCATAAAGGATAGTTTAAGCATGTCAATGAGTAACTTGAAATTTTATAACAAGTATAAAAGTATTTTACTAATCTTGTAAAATACTAATGAAGTAAACAGCTAGTTAATAGAATGTTTAATTATATGTGCTCTATACTTGGGATAATTTATCAGTAAACCTTGGTAGAAAAAGAAATTCATAGACCACTATAAAGTACTTAAAATCTATAGTACAGAATAAAGAATTACAATGGTTTTATAATTAAATTATTTTTAAAAATTGTTTTAAAAAAAATTAAAAAAGTATCATATGCCCTCCTTTATTAGATTAGTTTGTATATATCTTGTAATATATTTATCATATAATTATATTATATGTAAATATTATTTCATAATAAATAAAAAGTATAAGTCCATGTCTGCCTCATTTATTCAATTAGGTTAATCTATAGATCAAGTTCTATGAGGCCAATAAGATATGAGCAACAAGTCCTCAGATAATAAAAAAGCTGCTATTCATTTAAGCTAAAGTTTTTCTTTTTTATCATCTTGGTTAAGCAAAGTTCAAGATCAAGGTCTCCTTTTTATTCCAATCAGGCAATAAGACCGAATGGTCTCTAGTCTATATTAAGTTCCAATCCTTTAGTTATAGTTAAGAATATATTTTCCCAAAAGTTGTTGAAGAATATTATAATCAATAAGGATTCCTATTACTTTTGAGGCCCTTACACTATTATAAGACAAAAAGATTATTTGGGAATCTAACCTTTTGGGTAATGGAAGATATATATTAATAAAATTTCTTTAATTAGGCATGACCACTGAAAAGTATCATACTGAGATAAGATAATTCAGTTCCTATTGGGTCATATAAAAACCTAGGGTTTATTATAAGTTATCTCTCTATCACAGGTGAATAAAAAATTACTACTTAAAGAAGGTTGAACCAAATGTGTTTTAGAAGTAAAGGTTCCCACTAGGTGATAAGTCTCCTCAGATAGTACATAAG
The DNA here is from genome assembly GCA_910592055.1 of Acaulospora colombiana. Taxonomy (NCBI): domain Eukaryota; kingdom Fungi; phylum Glomeromycota; class Glomeromycetes; order Diversisporales; family Acaulosporaceae; genus Acaulospora; species Acaulospora colombiana. Next base: position 13,372 of record CAJVPT010004156.1, read on the forward strand.
AAAGAAATCAAGATCAAGAATGGATAAGTTTCTCAGACAGTTAGGAAAAGAAAGAATATTCCAATCATATATTTTTATTGAGAAGAAGTCTTGAGAAGTAGGTCTTTGAAGAAAGCTAGAAATATTTTTTTCAATTTTTACTTTTTTATTTTCTTGTTGTTTATTTAAACATTTTTAGATATCTCTCTTCATCTTTTCAATCCATCCTTTTATAGTTTCCTGTATTTCAATGGCTTGATATAATATATAATAGTAACAACTTGCTAATAATAATGCAGTGAACTAGAAGGGTTTTTATCCAAAGACACTGTGGAATGAAATATTGTTCCCAAGGCTGAACTTAGAGACTTTTATACTTACTACAAGTTGGTTAGATTAGAATAATAATTTAATTGTAATATATATTATGCTGCTCAAATAAAAATGCACTTATGTTTTTAATTAATTAATAAACTGTCAATTTAACCTGGCTACAGGTAAAGATGGGTCCCTAAAGAGGGAGGCAGGGACATAAGTCAAATGTTCCTCACTAGGAAAAATTAAAATTTTTAAATTAATAACTATAAAAAAACTA